>JACXGM010002834.1:0-14682 GCA_016801145.1 Umbra pygmaea | reverse complement strand
TAACATTAGATGTATACCTGTTTATCTTATACTGGAGGGCATATGTGGTTAAATGACAACATGACCTGTATATACCTTTTTATCTTATACCTGAGGGCATATGTGGATATATGTTAACATTACACTTGTACCTGTTTATCTTATACTGGAGGGCATATGTGGTTAAATGATAACATGACCTGTATAACTTTTTATCTTATACTGAAGGGCATATGTGGTTAAATGACAACATGACCTGTATATATCTTTTTATCTTATACTGGAGGGCATATGTGGATATATGTTAACATTACACTTATACCTGTTTATCTTATACTGAAGGGTATATGTGGTTAAATGATAACATGACCTGTATAACATTTTATCTTATATTGGAGGGCATATGTGGTTAAATGATAACGTGATCTGTATACCTTTTTATCTCCGGTAGAGTTCTTTTTCTTTTTCTTCTTTTTCTTGTTTGTTTTAGATCCAGAAACTGGCTGATCATCATAACAAAATAAACAGGATTTTAGGCAACCTTTCATAATATTCAGACTAAATCAAGCACACATAGTAATACTAATAAAAAAACAATAAAAATATTAACTGTAGCTACAAAGGGAGAAGTAAATAACAATGCAACTATAATCAAGGTGTTCTGTCTTTGTCTCCTAACCTTTGCAGCCCCAGTCAGAGGCTGTGGATCTCTTTTCTCTGTCTCACCACTGTCACTCTTCTCTCTTCCTTCATCACATTTCTGTTCTTCTGGTTTTCGTTTGTCTTCATCAGTCGTAGCATTCTCTGCTTCATGCTCTTCGTCACATATCTGCAATGGTGTGATATTAGTAACCAAATAGAATAAAGCTAATGTGAAAGACTAACGCTGAACAGTTTAGTCATCCTTAATTGTCTATTGTCTTCATTTACTGGTAGCCATAACTCCAACCGATTTAGGGTAAATTCTATTACAAATCAAACCAAAATTTGGTTTACTTTTTTAAATGTAATATAATTGAAATGTGGCCCAACCCTGAACTCCAATGGAAGTGTCATTCTTTCGTATTGATCATTGCGCATTCGTATTGATCACTGCGGAATTTAGTCGTGTGTGACTTTGACCTTAGTCTGTCTGCTGTGGAACTAAAAGGGTAACTCCGCTTGTCAGCATCAGTGCTTGGTTTGATTTGTTGACACTGTCTGTACGTCATTGTTTACACTGTTAGCTAGCAAAACCAACCAACTAGCTAGCTAGCTAGCTAGCTATGGAAGCTAGAGTATGGATAGTTAGCTACTTGGCAATCAACACATGTTTACGATTTTGCAATGTGCGTTAGAAAAAGAAACACTACCAGTTCGTAAATGTTTGTCAAGTTTTTCTTATTCTTCTTAGCTTTTCGGCTGCTTTTCTTAACAGGTTGGGTAAGACAGTTGTCTGGTTTCTCCTCTTCAAACTCCACAGCCTGTTCATCTAGCCCCTCACCTGGGACAAGATCCCCGAGGTCTAGGGGCTCCTGCCCCCGCTGTTTACCCTTTAACCTTCGTAGAGCACGGCTGGACATCTTCAAGAAGTGTTCAAGGTTTCACGGAGCTGGGTTATGGTTTAGCAGAAACTTAACATATGATCTCCATCCACAAACAACGTTGTCAAATCCGCACGCGAGAAGAAATCTGATTCGCTGCTGACACCACAACTAAGGGAAGTGAGGTTTTACATCTACGGGTACCGCATGTATACAAATAACCGTACATTTATTTTTGGTTAGATAATCACGTTTTTGCAGTTCACTTTCGTACCACTAGAAGCCAGTAGTGCATAAGTAAAAAATATCTCCCTACTTTTTGAACCGGTTTGATTACAGTTGTTTCAGCAACACTATATTATGCAAGCAACACGAACGCACATTCCTTTCAAAATAATAGCGCTCATTCCAATGCATGAAATAACCGTTGTATATTCATTTGAATGCTAGTGAATCATAATCAAATCAAATTTGATTGTGTTTTTAATAAACTATTACAATAGTTTAATAGGAAAAAAATGTTTAAATGAAAATTGTAAATGATATGCAGTACACTACATTTTATGAATATATTGTCTAATATAAACTAAACTATTCCTTGAGCTGAAACATGTGCTATGGATAAATGTTCAATAGAATGTGTTTAATCCAAATATAGTGTCAAACCCTTTAATCATTTATTATTTAATGCATTTCAATGAGCGCAGTTATTTTGAAAAAAAATCTGCGTTCGTGTTGTTAGCATAATATAGTGTTGCTGTAAGAACGGTAAACAGAGGACGAAAAGAGGACGTTGTATGGTCACCCTACAATAATGTGCTTAAAGTCAAGTCAAATTCTGTTAGTGCATCAGGGATGGACTGGGAAAAAATTCGGCCCGGGACTTTGGATGGAGCGGCCGGCGGCGGTGGGGGGGGGGCGCGCGCGTGTGCGCGTGCGCTGTGTCTGTCGCTCCCCGCGTTCGTCAATCATTCACTCTGGGTTTCTCCTCATTTGAATATAGAGGAACTCTCTCTTGATTTGACGGCCGGGCCAGAGCGCAGTTTTGCGGATGCAACAGCCTGTCAATTTCAGCCTACTGTCACTTGTTTTAATACGTCCGACGGGCCGTCAAAAAAAAATGTGACGGCCCGTTTAGCCCGGAATGGACCGGCCGTTCGGGAAAACTCCCGATCCTCCCGATGGCCAGTCCGCCCCTGTCATGCATGATTACATGATAACTATTTTTTAATACTGTAACCTAAACTGTGGAAACTTAAGCTATATATCATATGATGAAGTATATTTCTGGAGTGTTAGGATTAAAAGAAAAAATAACAACAAGAACCATACAGAACCGAAAACCGTGACCCTAAATCCGTGATACGAACCGAACCGTGGGTTTTGTGAACCGTACCTCCCCATCCCAAAGTCCAATTTCAACAATCTTAAACTGAACTTGAGTTGTCCCAAACTATAAATGCATATATACACTCACCTAAAGGATTATTAGGAACACCATACTAATACTGTGTTTGACCCCCTTTCGCCTTCAGAACTGCCTTAATTCTAAATGGCATTGATTCAACAATGTGCTGAAAGCATTCTTTAGAAATGTTGGCCCAAATTGATAAAATAGCATCTTGCAGTTGATGGAGTTTTGTGTGATGCAAATCTAGGGCACGAAGCTCCTGTTCCACCACATCCCAAAGATGCTCTATTGGGTTGAGATCTGGTGACTGTGGGGGCCATTTTAGTACAGTGAACTCATTGTCCTGTTCAAGAAACCAATTTGAAATGATTAGAGCTTTGTGACATGGTGCATTATCCTGCTGGAAGTAGCCATCAGAGGATGGGTACATGGTGGCCATAAAGGGATGGACATTGTCAGAAACAATGCTCAGGTAGGCCGTGGCATTTAAACGATGCCCAATTGGCACTAAGGGGCCTAAAGTGTGCCAAGATAACATCCCCCAAACCATTACACCAGCCTGCACAGTGGTAACAAGGCATGATGGATCCATGTTCTCATTCTGTTTACGCTAAATTCCGACTCTACCAACTGAATGTCTCAACAGAAATCGAGACTCATCAGACCAGACAACATTTTTCCAGTCTTCAACTGTCCAATTTTGTTGAGCTCTTGCCAATTGTAGCCTCTTTTTCCTATTTGTAGTGGAGATGAGTGGTACCCGGTGGGGTCTTCTGCTGTTGTAGCCCATCCGCCTCAAGTTTGTGCGTGTTGTGGCTTCACAAATGCTTTGCTGCATACCTCGGTTGTAACAAGTGGGTATTTCAGTCAAAGTTGCCCTTCTATCAGCTTGAAGCAGTCTGCCCATTTTCCTCTGACCTCTAGCATCAACAAGGCATTTACAGTGCCTTGCGAAAGTATTCGGCCCCCTTGAACTTATCGACCTTTTGCCACATTTCAGGCTTCAAACATAAAGATATGAAACTGTATTTTTTTGTGAAGAATCAACAACAAGTGGGACAATCATGAAGTGGAACGAAATTTATTGGATATTTCAAACTTTTTTAACAAATAAACTGAAATTGGGTGCGCAAAATTATTAATTATTAATGTTTGTAGCAGTCTGACATGCACTCAACAATAGCCCATGGGTCAAGATTGTCATTTTTTAAATATAATCTTCCAGTTACTTACCCAGAAACATTAACTAAAAAACAAATCTTATTTGCAACAACAACCTGGGAACAACCAAGTTTAACTGTCTTGCTCATGGACAGAATGACCAAGCTTTCATGTTGGCGCTTAGGGGATTGAACCGATGAACACCAGTCAAGGCCACCTTGCTGCCCAGACTAAGGATCTGGCGGCAGTTATGACAATGGTTGCTAAACTTAAAGCACTGAGAACATACTCATTATCTTCCCATTTTTGAGGAAGCTTAAGAATCAACCATAATCATGATCAAAGATTGTGCTTTAAAATTGAGTAAAACAAAGGTAGGGTATATGACCATACAATATCTAAATGTTTAAATTTTTTATATAAATACATCATAACATGTCATTACTGTGGCTGCTCTAAATAGTGTAGGAATTTCCAAAGTGTTACAAGAAAGTGAGCCACTGTGTTGAAATATGAGAAAGAACTGTGAAATTCACACACGGTTAAGACTTGTAGGAAGGAGGAACTGTAAGAGTTGAGACATGATGTGTAACTCGAGCATTTGGTATTGTATCTTCTAATACAAAAATGATTTATGGTTTTAGGGTAAACACTGACATTTTAGTATAACTGTTGATTTTCAGCTTGTATAAAAAACTAAAACACAAAACATACCAGGAGAGTATTTTGTAGTGCATTATACACATACAACTGTCCAATACACAGCTGGATGAAAACAGACAAAAACCAAGAAAAAGGGGAAATGTAAAACCCATAACTTGCTTCTACAATACTCAGGAGGACATCAAATGTATAAATAAATTGTTTATTTATTATAATTCCAATAATTTCCTGGCATCTATACTAGTAAATTTCATTGATTCTGATTCACTTCTATATTAAGCACACACAAATCAGATGATATTTCACATACAGTACTGAATATCTACAATGAGACTAATGAACACCACAAAACTGTAACAAATCAGAAAATCGTATGACCTAGTACACAAACAAAATGGAGAATTTCTGACTTATGAGCAGCACTTTCCCAACTACTTGCAGAAATTACACAAAATATCCACGGCATACATTCATCTTGATACATGTTTATAAAAAAATGTCAATTTCACATTAACATTATGTACGAATCGGCCCTCAGCAGTGCTTCGATTTTAAATCCAAAGGTCCCAGAACACAAAGTGCGTGAGATGAAGAAGGATCTGACAATCACAAAGCAGCAGCACACTAGACCTTTATTAAAAAGCCTGACTGGCTTACTTGGACATTAAAATGCTGACAATGGAACATGCACAGAAGAAAACAATGCTTCATTGCAACTGGGAGATTTGTTCATTAAATTTGCACAGGATAGTTATGAAACTCATCAGTAGTAATGATAATTATGAGTGTATAGAAAATATTTTTATAGCCTAACAGAATTTCCTTGTTTGACTTCTCAGAAGTGTATCAAAACTGTTTGTTTCAAAATCAGTAGCCTACTCACTATGCTTACACTGTCGTTTCAAGACAACAGATCTGGAAAAAGTGTTGCAGCCAGGGTTGCCAAGTCCAAACCAAATTTCATGGCACAAAACCAGAAAACAATGCCTTATATATCGCCCAATTTCTTTACACACAGTGTAAATGCATATTTAACAGATTTTGTTTAGATTATTCTCTTAAATTCTTAAACTATTTGTTCATAAGATATTTTTTTTTCCATAGTCAGGTAGTGCTCACTTAGGAAATAAACAGACTTGACAACACTAGTTTCAGCACATATGATAATTCTGCACTTTTAACGTATATGACAGCTTATATCAATAGTCAAACGAATTGGTGAGGAATTATAGGTAATTGGATTGAACTCTTGTCGGTTTTATTAGAAAGTTTACAGTGTAGACTGCAAACAGTGATGGAAATGGATAAATCATACTTGAGAGTGGATCTGGCCAAAATAAGTTGTGTAACAAATTGCACAAATTCTGAGAGGTACCGGATTCAGTTCTGGCACATTCCAGCTAACTTAAGCACTTGCCCTAAGCCAATGGATAGAAAGTTAGCATGGCTGGGGTGGGGCTCTAGTTCATCAATGTTGGTTGTGGGACACAGTGAAAGAAAGTTACCCTGAGGGAGCCAGAACAACATGTCTGAGGGAAAGGCATCCAGGGGATCTACTCGTTGGCAGTGACAGGGATGGGGTTAACATAGGCAGCCCCCTCCAGGTCGTCCACCCTTTTCCTGCGTGTTTCTGCGGGGGGGCGTGGAGGAGGGTTCTGAGGAGGACATTTGATGCTCTCTCCAACAGGCTGTCGGGCACTGTCCTTCGCAGGTAAGATGGGCTCCCAATGCTCCCCTCGGATGGCCGCCTGGAAGAGATTCAGACACAAGAGAGGCCCATTTATAGATGTGGCCTTAGTTTGACTCTCTGTGCAAACTGCTTGTAAGCATGTATGCATTCTTTTATTTACATACACATCTTGTTTCTTTATTGAGAAAGTTTCCTATAACCTTTTGTGGATTTGAACCAATTTGTGCCAATTATTACAATGCAATAAAAATGTGTTGAAGCACGTTAGTTATTAAATGGTCAAATGCTCCAAACCACCTGAAATTACATCAGAATCTTTGATAATGTATCTCCAATAAAAAACTCTCCCACACATCTATTTGTATATTTTGTTTGAAAACAATTATTAATCATATCACTGTACAGATGGAATAAGAGTCTGTATGTAATAAGAGTTGGTTTGGGGTGTGTGAAGTTTAATATCATGCCTAGACATATTTCCTTAAAGCATTTAGTCATCACTTGTAGGGGATTTTGGGTAATTACATACACAGAAAGGTTAGGTCAAACAATCAGACCATACAAAATGTAGAAATGCCTAAAATTTAATTTTGGTCATTCTATTGCACTGCAGTGAAATCCCAACTACAATATCTAAAAATTACCTGTCACTGACCTCACAGCTTGTGTTTCAAAAATAGAGAATATCTCAATTGAAATACCAGAGATGCTTCCTTGTAATTTCCAATCCCTTGTTTCTGATCAAATAACTTCAGGGAAATACTAACCGCAAGGTAGATGAGGCTAGCGATGCCGAGACAGACACAGCCCAGGACAGTTGCCAACAAGAAACCTCCAGGAACGCAGATGCTGCACACACCAACACATTTGAACAAAGATAATATAAGGTTACTTTGAAACAAAAGTGTCAGAGTAGAGAGAATTTAAAGAGCGCAGTCCCAGCCCCCAGTTTTGCATAACCAGACAGACTACTCACGCTGCATGTACAAATGCTCTGACATAATAGTTCCTAGTCAGTGGGCCGAAAGACTTTACACAGACAGTGAAACAGTACTGACCCCTGGACAAAAAACACACCATTGACATTAGTCATCATGAACGTTAAAAATGTTAGTGCTCATGACAGAGACTTGATGTTGTGGAAAAATCATTGTTAGCAACTTTTGAGTAATATTAGCTTAATAATAGGGTACAGTATATGTAGGCACTTACGTTCTTTCAACACTGGTACCCTTGTTCCTCTTGCCCCTCGGGTATTCAAGTAGGCAGACAAACACCCCTGCAGCTCTGGGCACATTTCAATCAAGGCCACTCAACAACATTTACCAAAACTCACAATGGAATTCAACTACACACATCCATCTTATCTGGAAAAGGTAAAACTTGTTTATGCATCTACAGACATTTCCTTGTGACATTGACCCATTTCTATATGTCACTATCATGTCAACAAAACCTACATATTTTTGGAATGAATGGAAATATCAAGGAATGTACTACATGTCTGAAGGATACATAGCATAAGCAGCGAACTGCCAGTCCCTGAACTGGCCGGCTACCGCTACAATACCACCAGTAAGGAGAACTGAAATAGGGAAGTAGGAAGAAGAAACTTTTTCGCTTATCAACATTTCCTGCATATCACAGATAAAGAAATTACACACTTAAAAAAATAAACCAGAACTGTTTGTCCGAAATAAGTCAACACAATAATTACTATTACATGTTTTGTCCAAATGTATCTGATATAGAATTTAAAAAG
Organism: Umbra pygmaea; assembly: GCA_016801145.1. Classification (NCBI taxonomy): domain Eukaryota; kingdom Metazoa; phylum Chordata; class Actinopteri; order Esociformes; family Umbridae; genus Umbra; species Umbra pygmaea. Next base: position 6,493 of record JACXGM010002834.1, on the reverse strand, counting down.
TTTTTTAAAGATTTAATTTGGTAACTTTAATATATACTATATAATATATATCTTTATATATACACGTGACTTTATAATAACTGTAAAACGTTTTGGTCGGTTAACTAGTTGGAAACCTATGCCCAAAACAGTTACAGTAAAACAACTAGGAAGACCAATACAATTTTTAGTGAAAAATTATCTAATTTGGATTAGAAATGCTTGTGAAAAGTTATTCAAATGATTTCAAGTTTCATACTCACTGAGTCCCGACGCCAGAGCCTGTTCATTGGCCCACATAGCCCATTCTATTTTACCCATGATTTCTCTTCAACACAATTGGTCTGTCCACGGAGTTATCCCTGTGTTCCCGGATGCCACTTCAGTTTATTATGATAAATGTATTATATTTGGAGAACAGAAGGGAGTTGTTGTTGCAGTCGCTATGGTCCTGCCTTTGAGTCTAGTCACTTTGGAGTCAGAAATTAGCTGTATTCTACTAGCAACACTGAAAGTTACGTCATAGGTTCGGTCTTAATGAGAAAACCTTTAAAATAAAAGCCCGAAGGTCAAAGCATATCAACGTGTATAATTCCTTAATTAGGATAGTAATCTATCCCTAAAGCAGTTATTATCGTGTTTTAAGCATCTACAAATAGTGAGTTGTGAAAATATAAAAAGTATTTGAAAAAAGGAAAATATACATACAGGTACATACATGCATATGCTGATCGCACTATAACACAAAATCTATTCAAACTACCATCACACTTGCAATGGACAAATGTTCACTAAGGTATGTTTTTTCCATATATAGTCTAATTTCCTCCAGGATTACATGTGGCATAGCCAGCAACACAAAAACATGGACCCAACACCTTCCAGTGAACTCAGTTTAGGCTGAGATTGCATATGCAAATTGATTTGGATAAAACAGACCCTTGTGAACATTTATCTATAGCACGTCTCTTGGAAGCTTGAATAGTTTGTGTTATAGTGCAATTTCCTTATGCAATCTAAGTCTATACAGAGTTCAAAAGGAGGTAGTGGGTCCATGTTTTTGTGTTGACGGAGAAGTAGTCCTGTAGTACATTAGACTATTCTGTATAAAACAGACCCTAATGAACGTTTTTCAAATGTAACCGTTTTTTTTCTTATGAGACAATGACAATATATTTACTCAAATTGTGTATACAGCATGAATTTTACAGTTATTAAAAAGTTATTAAAACATCGCATTTTTTAGCAATCAGAAACTCATTATTTCTTCAAACACAGAGTAAAATTGCTTTTGGTTACAATTCACTAGCTTTACAATAGATAAAAAAATGATTATTGCAATGCATACGAGCGCTATTATTTTGAAAAGAGGAAGAAAAAATCCAAGTTAGTGTTGCCAGCAAAACCGTAATTTAGAAATGTATGCCGAGATTTGGGAGGAGCCACCGCAAACCCAACTGTTTCCTGACATGGATTGATTGGGCAAGGACCAGTATCATAAAAAATGTAGGCTACATGTCCATCTAACAATTAAGCGCTGCATACATTGTTCTCAATACTGTAATATATCTAACTTGTATAGGGATTTGAAAACATCCACCAAATGACACAGGTAACTTACAAAGCATTGACTGACAATGAGGAAATTAAAGACACCTTAAGACTAAAATACAAAATGTAATAAAATGCTCATAATCTTCAAAACATTTACAGAAACATTAGACTAATGTCTACAGCTTTTCGAGGCACTATAACATTTCTGATAATAGTAAAGGGAAATCCTTTATAGAAGATATAAATAGGTACTGTTAACAGGTATAATGCCCTGTGTGGTAGATTTACTACAATGATTGTTTTAGATAAGGTTTAAAATATGAACAATGCCAATTAAATCAAAATGGACAAACACATATTTACCAGGTAAATGCTGATTGGCTGATATCATACTGGTAGATAAATGCTATCACATTACTTTACAGTTTTAATTGTGTTTATAAGTAGATAAGAACAATAAGACAACTCTCTGGTTTTTGATTTATTGCAAATATACCACAGCTTAGCACTGTACCCACGCAACAACAGAACCCCAACACCTTATTAAACACATACACACAATCTGCCATGAGACTAAAACTGGTTTGTCATTGGAAATTCCAGTAAGACAATAGTCCAAAGCATTCCTCCAGAGCCACACAAAAATGTCTGAGATCAGAATGAAGCTTTTGCAAAGGCCATCCCAGTCCCCTGACCTAAAACCCACTTAAAGGGGAATTCCGGGCGATTTCAAAACGTAGCTCTGTTGTTTGGATATCTGGAGTGCTGTCAGTAGCAAGAATAGGTCAAACAATCTGTATTGCCAAAACCGTGTTATCCCCCTGCTCCAATTTACACCCATTACGCATTTACGGGGCAAGTTTAAAAACATGCTTTTAGCCTCTAAACATGTTCGAAATGTCATTACTAGTGCATATAGACATGTGCAGTGATTCATTATAGTGAACACAGCGAATCTAGTTGATTGACTGCACAAAGTACAAAATGCAGAGGTGCCTGATCTTTTTTTTATAATTACTTCACCTAAATTAAAAGTTAGACTATTCACCTATTTTGAGTCTCAGATGAAACTGATGAACAGCACACAAAAAAATCATAGCCAGTATGTTCATCTTTACCAATGATGGCACCGTATATTGTCTTTCATTACTCGCAGTGACTGATATCAGGCACTCTTCTTGGGTTGCCCGTCAGATCCAAGAAGATGTTTGTTAGTGTCTTCCACCATGCGAGGTCCTGGTCCAACCTTTTATACAAATAGTTCATTAGATAATCCAACTTTACACAATTTAAAAAAGTGCTGCAGAGCAATATATAATGTATATATACACACACACCGATGAGCCATAAATAATGACAACCTGCCTAATATTGTGTAGGTCCCTCTTTTGCCACCAAAAAACAGCAGCAAAATATGCAACAAATTGTGATGCACTGTGTGTTCTGACACCTCTCTATCAGAACCAGCATTCACTTTTTCAGTAATTTCAGCTACAATAACTCGTCTGTTGGATCGGACCACACGGGGCAGCCTTCACTCCTAAAGTGTTTTCCTTCCTTGGACCACTATTGATAGCTACTGACCACATCCTTATGCTTGCCCATTTTTCCTGATTCTTCTCTTTGTCCTCAAAATTGATGTGTTAGAAGCCCCACTGTCCAACAGCCCTGCACCCACCTGAGCATCTTGTCCAAGCCCCCCACATCTCTCCTTTGCCCAAATCCAGAGATCTGATTTCTGAGGGAGCTGCAAAAACTGAACCCCTACAAATCAGCTGGACTAGACAATCAGACCTTTTCTAAAACTGAAATCAGCCAATCCGAGCGAGTTCTAATCCAGCATCACAGACTGCTATCATACTGCTCGCGCACACACACACACACGTAGCTGAACGCGGCACACCGAAACTCCACACAGACGGTTAAGACTGAAATCATAAATGATAATCCTGTAAGTGATTTGATTATGTTTATCTCTCCAAAATTATTTATAGTACAATATTATCATTTTGTTATTATATCCTCTATCAAAAGTTGCATTAAGTAGAGACCCACTGTAATGATTAGAAGAGTACGTTTGTCAATGTTTCTTGCTAGCTTTCTGGGTATTGAAGCCAAATGTGCTGACCGCTAACAGCAGACTAGTGATGTGCGAATTTTGAAAGAACAAGTTGTTTCAGTGAACTGGGTGTACTGAATTGCTGCTCTAAAAGATTCGTTCATGGGAATCACTTCTGCGCAAGTTATGGGAGTCACGTAGATTTTGCCTGTGAAGTCACACAGAGTTCAGTCAAGATTTGCTTTCAATTCCCCCCTTTCGTTGTTTGTGACAACGGTCCACGAGCCTTTAAGAATCTACACCTGATATTCAGAAACAGTCCTGCGGGCAACAGAAAGTGAGAAAGATTATAAACGCAGACTTGGTGAACACAATTCAATCAGCAAAGAGTTTGTATGACATGTCAGGAACACTGCTACACAAATTGTGTATTTGCCAATACAAAAAGTAAAATTATTAGCAATGAAGGTTATTTGTGTTACTCCTTATGTTAGATTATGAAAAGTTGTGTTGGATAGTTAATAGTAATTGTAGACTACAGTTTCGTAAATTATTCACTTTATAATGGAATTTTTGACATACTAATTAAAGCATTTAAATTGAATTTGTTTAAAATTTGTTTTACAAAATACTTTTCTCATCAGATTATGCTAAATGTACCATTCCCTCTTCACAATGATGTGCATTAAACATGTTAACCAAATGTTATGAAATATGTTAACCAAATAATACAATATTAGACAATGTAGCCTAACAGAATAATAATAGAGTATAGCATATAAAAAGTAATATTTTATAGCTGTTAATTTTCATATTAAAATGTGGTCATATGTTGAGCTAACTAAATAATTCAAGTAATAACATAACTCATAGGGTCTGTGTCACATTTTAATGTAGTCAAATGTAATGATGGGCATAACTTAAGTAGACAAAGGTTTACTTTATCTTACCTAAATAATTTGCTTATTTTTGAAAAAAATATGGTTAATCTGTTTTTGTGTGCTGAAAACTCAGTGCTATTATATCATCAAGTTCTTTCAAGGGTAAATTGTGCTTGTGACAAATTAGCTGTTGTTGGGGTAAAATGTAGATTGGCTTAGTGAACATTGATTATTAACAGATGTCTTCATGAAAATGTATTTAAAGGTTTTACCATAATTTAAACAATATTTTTCACCATAGAGTACAGTTAAAAAGGCCAGCTGACCCCAGCTCAGCCCAGTCCAGCCATGTACTGTACAGCCCAGCTCAGATCAGCTGAATATATTTCAGCCAACTAAAGCCCAGCCAAGTACAGGGCATTACTTCAGGTTCAAAGTAGTTTTGCTGAATAGTTGTCATCAGATTGAGCTACTGTTTCTGCTTCGAAATGACACAACAACAAAACATCCTAATTAACCCAATCATGTACTGTAGCATAACAAACAAATAGACGAATAGCTCATAAGTCATCGTTAAAAGACTTCCACGTTCATATCTTAGTATATTCATGTTATAGGCTAACTAAATAATCAAAGCAATAACATGCCACTGAAAATGTCGTATGTATGGCCCTGCCCTAGACAAAGGTGTAATAATGTTTCCCCAAAAATGTTGGTTCAGATAATGGATTGACTAATTTGTATCAAAGTAAAACTTCTACCAAATAGGTAGTCGTTTCAGATAACATTATTATTCAATCCAGTGGCCATTTGTTTTACAAACTTTTATAACGACATTTTAAGGGACCTCCCAAGAGTCCTAAGTCATTTTGAACCCTGACTGAAAGTTTGGAGAAACAGAAACCAAATGGAATGACAGAGGACAACAACATTGAGAACAGTGGAAATAGGGACAAAAATACGCAGGACGAGTGCCCATGGCCGCACCTGGAAGAATGTGTCGTTCGCCTGGGATTCAGTTAGGACAGAACTAGCTAATGTGCGTGTGCGCTGCACAAAATATTAGGACAACCAATTTCAATACAATAGGTTAAATCAGCAGTCATTTAACCAAATGAACCACTCTTTCACATTATGTTAAACAATTAATGATCAAGTTATATAATCCCCCTTCGGATTGAATGCTTTTTGTTGATGCATTGAACATCATCTGTTAAAAAGTAACTAGTACTCTAAGTAGTTTTTGAGAATAATACTATGTACTTTTAACTTAATTACTTTTTTAACACCAGTAATTGCAATTGTAGTCGAGTAGTATTTCAGTAATGTAACAGTACTTGAGTACAGATTTTCAGTACTCTTTTCACCACTGTCGATGACATACAACGCTCCTTCTGTGGCTTCCAATTCTTCTAAAATCCAGTAAAACTACAGTGTGTGTAGCCAGTAAAGGCCTTAAAGATGAAAGAATTATGACATGGCCCCCTTCCTCACCTGAACTAAACCCTATTGAGAACTTGTGGTCCCTTCTTAAACGGTCGAATTACGGTGGAGGACAACAACACTTTTCATCCAGTCCTTCCAGTTGCAGAGTTTGTTGGTGCTAGGCTAGTTCAAGTCAACAGTAACTGCTAGCCTGCCACTAAAAACAGTCTTACCCACTCCACAGTACACCCGAGGTGTAAAGAAATTATAACGCCAGGCTATAGATGTAAATGTCTGTGTTGATAGAATAATGTTAGAAATAAAACATATATATATATATATTTTTTTTCTTTCTTTCTGGGGAAAGGTCAGCTTCAGTATTTGACAACAGGGTCTTCATTGTTCTATATTGTGCATCATTTCCAATCCCACTTTTTTGTTTTTTATTATTATTGCCCCCTACACTCCACACCCATCCCAATCCTTACCTAACCTAACCGTGACCAAATGTTGAGACCAATTACCTGTGCCATTTTAATATTATCTCTAGCTTATACATTTTGTGTTATTTACAATATTTACAAATCTTGTGCAT
>JACXGM010002833.1:18586-44883 GCA_016801145.1 Umbra pygmaea | reverse complement strand
GGGGAATGCGGCACCTGTAGCCCATTTCCTGCACACGCCTGTGCACGGTGGCTCTGGATGTTTGTACTCCAGACTCAGTCCACTGCTTCCGCAGGTCATCCAAGGTCTGGAATCGGTCCTTCTCCACAATCTTCCTCAGGGTCCGGTCACCTCTTGTCATTGTGCAGCGTTTTTTGCCACACTTTTTCCTTCCCACAGATTTTCCACTGAGGTGCCTTGATACAGCACTCTGGGAACAGCCTATTTGTTCAGAAATATCTTTCTGTGTCTTACCCTCTTGCTTGAGGGTGTCAATGATGGCCTTCTGGACAGCAGTCAGGTCAGCAGTCTTACCCATGATTGCGGTTTTGAGTAATGAAACGGGCTGGGAATTTTTAAAAGCCTCAGGAATCTTTTGCAGGTGTTTAGAGTTAATTAGTTGATTCAGATGATTAGGTAAATAGCTCGTTTAGAGACCCTTTTCATGATGCTAATGCTAATTCTTTGAGATAGGAATTTTGGGTTTTCATAAGCTGTATGCCAAAATCATCAGTATTAAAACAATAAATGACCTGAAATATTTCAGTTGGTGTGCAATGAATCTAAAATATATGAAAGTTAAATTTTTATCATTACATTATGGAAAATAATTAACTTTATCACAATATGCAATTTTTTTAGAAGGACCTGTATATAAGCTTATACAGTATGTACTGTATAAGTATGTATGTGATCTAACTGTATATCATTATTGTCCTTTTTTTAAAATTGTACTTTAGCCTTTACATAATTTTATATTTGACATTGTTGCTATTTATCCAGACAGTAGTTTGTGATTATTTTTGCCAGTGAGACTGGGCTATTCAGACATGAAAACATCACTTTAATAGTATAGGCACGTTTAAATATTGAAATACATGTTGAACCACAATTTATTTTGTATCCCACTTTGGGAATAGCTGGTCTATAACAATACTCTGAGTTCACAAGTTTTGATCAGGTAAATGGAGTTAATATCTTAACAGTTACCTATGAAAGAAATAGAAAGGGTAAAGAAAATATAAATCATGGATTTGGTAAGATATGAACTCCCTTTACCTGATCATGTTGGTCTTAAGTAGTGACTTTCCAGAACTTGTGAACTCAGCGAACTTCAAGAAATAACTTTTACTCAGTACTTTTACCACCTCTGTCCATTTCCTCTTCTTTGTCTGTCTCACTGACCATATCTACGTTTTGTGGCTGGAATACTTCCGCTTCAGCCCTCAACTGACTTCTGACCTGGCCATGATTTTTTGTTTTGCGGTGTAGAAATCCGTAAATTTTTGTCATATTGCACTTTTGTTCTCTTCCTGGTTAACTGTTGCCAGTTGATATGCCTCATCCATACGTCTTCTCCAATTCATGGCATACTCACTGTGAGACAGTTTCTTTTGGGGTCAGGCCAAACATGATGTCAATTTGAAGTCTTGGGTTCCTACCGTACAGGAGGTAGTATGGTGCATTTCCTGTTACCTCACTGTTTGTACAGTTAGACATTAGATATTTCACAAAAACAAGATCAAAAGCGTGATCATCGTACTATGAAGAGATTTGTGGCTGATTCAGTGCACAGATGGGTTTGTGCAGATAAAGGAATAATGAGGAAGGTTACTGCCAGACAAATTCATCAGATTAAGAAAGCAGCTGCTGAAATGCCATTACAAAGCAGCAACTAGGTATTTGAAGCTGCTGATGCCTCTAAAGTCCCATGAACCTCAACGTGTAGGATCATACAGAGGCTTGCAGTTGTGCATCAACCTACTCTTCGGCTACCCCTAACCAATGCTCAAAAGGGTTAACGGTTGCTCTAGGCCCAGAAATACATGAAGACTAATTTTCAAACAGTCTTGTTTACTGACGTGCAGTCCTGGATGGTCCAGATGGATGGAGTAGTGGATGGTTGGTGGATGGCCACCATGTCCCAATAAGGCTGCAACATCAGAAATGAGGTGGCTGAGTCACGTTTTGGGCCGGAATCATGAGGAGAGAGCTGGTAGGCCCCTTTAGGGTCCCTGAATTTGTGAAAATGACCTTGGCAAAGTATATAGAGTTTCAGATTGACCACTTTCTTTCATGGGACAAAAAGAAGAACCATGCCTTCTGTAGCAAAAACATCTTTATGCATGACAATGCACCATCTCATGCTGTAAAGAATACCTGTGTGTCATTGGCTGCTATGGGAATAAAAGGAGAGAAACTCACGGTGTGGCTCCCATCCTCCCCTGACCTCAACCCTATTGAGAAACTTTGGAGCATCCTCAAGCAAAATATCTATTAGAGGCAGTTCGCATCAAAACAGCAGCTCTAGGAGGCTTTTCTGACATCCTGCAATGACATTCAAGCAGAAACTCTCCATAAACTCACAAGTTTAATGGATGCAAGAATTGTGAAGATAATATCAAAGAAGGCGTCCTATGTTAACATGCAATTTGCCCCGTTAAGATGTGTTTAGAAATAGCTTTTTATTTCAGTACATACCCCCTAATGCTGCAAATTCAACAAATGACAATTTTTTTAGTTCTTTACAACCTATAAAATGTTTGGAAACTCTGTTGTGCATAATAATTTGGAACAGTGCATTTAGAGTTGTTTTTTTTAAATACTGTTTTCATTGGGTGGTTTGTTCACTTAAATTCGATTTATCCCTTAACGGTTGATGACTTGAAAATTATACTGACTGTCATTTCTATCAACTATTTAGGAAAATCAGTGTAAAATATAACTGCATAATTTTTAGAACGTGGTGTAGAACCATAGCTGATGACGACTAGTTGGCCGCCCTGTCTCTGGTAAAGAACTGCTTTCAGGCCTTCTAGAGAAAACATCATTGTGCAGTACAAAGGGTTTATCAAGACCTGGATATCCAAGCACCGGCAGATGGAAAAAGAGCCCAATAACCTGGCAAAGCACCCCTTGATGTTGTGTTGTCCAAGTGATAGGCTGGCTGGATTTGACCTGTTCTTGATTATTGTTTTTTCCTCCTACTTTCATTGCTCACTTGGATTGTAACTCTGGAACATGTTACCTTTTGCAGACAGATTGTTTTCTGCAATATTCAGTCCATCTGCCCACCTTGTAATTTCATCTGGCTCAAATAGAACTTCTTGTTTCACGGGAAGTGTGCATGTTTTTTACACAGCACCTTAATTATTTCGTCTGGCTGGCTGGAATCATGCACGCAATCCTACTTTGACTGTTCCTTCTTTAGCTTCCCTGTCGCTACTTTGAATCAGCTGCATGAAGACTTCCCCCTTCTTACATTCAAAGTAAATCTTTGCTCACTGCTTGTGATGTGACATCTAATTCCTGTTTCATGCCACTGTTTAACAATTGTTCAATGACATTGTAATCAATGATTGGTTCCTCTGCAACTTGTGGGTCATGGGCAACTAGCACAGGTATGACAAGGTCTGGTTGGAAGTCATACACTGGCCCAAGCTAAAACCTTAGCTCAACACATCCGATAAAATGGATGGCTGTCTGATTAACTCTTTTACCTACTACTGTTCCTAACCCCCCAATTTCTTCAGTGTTGCGCACTTGGGTGTGTGGATGGTGGTTCCTCCTCCATTTCTCATTGATGAGACTGACTTGTGAACCTTTATCACACAAGGCTTGTATTGCAACACCATCAAAGTAGCAGATCACCATAAATTTCTTTCAATGAAGTTCAGTAGTTTTGAGTGATGACGTAAGAAGAGATAGCTTAGGTGGACCCATAGAAATAGAATGGATAGAAAGCTATTGAACTGCTTGGTGTGGTCATTTGATTAGTACACAAAAAAATGGTGATCATTGTTAGTTGTCACGGTGAAAAACACGCAAATCGGTTTAATGCGGAAGTAGGCCACTAGATCTTTGCAATGGAATGGTACACATAAAAATGGCTGCCGCTCTGACCATTCATCTACATTGATTTGAATTGGAATGGCCTTTCTATACATTCCATTTCTATGGGTGGACCCCTCTACTTGACAGGCTGATTGACACTCATTCTGTTATGCCACATAACTACCTTCTAACTATCAAATCTCACACAGAAGGAGAGGCAGCTTGCTCCCTCAGCGCGACGTGGACGTCCAGGTCTAGCACTGGGTAGGGAGTCAGAAGGTTGCCAGTTCGATTCCCGACTGAGCCAAATGTCGTTGTGTCCTTGGGCAAGACACTTTACCCTAATTGCTCCCAGGTCGTTGCTGTAAATAAGAAATTGTTCTTAGTCAACTCACCTGGTTAAATAAAGGTTAAATAAATAAATAAAAAATTGCTTATGCTTCCTTACTGGCCAGATTGATATCCCTTAAGTTTGGTTGACTTGGTTTTATACTGTGATGATTGTGTTCCCTTAATATTTTGGAGCAGTGAATATTTAAAAGGTTAGTAGAAATATGCAAGCAGAGCACCTTGCTATTTACTACTATAGGCAAATGTTTCACTTGTGGTATCTCAACCTTAATGTATACTGTTCTGTCTCTGTGTGAGGCTAGGATTTGGAAGCATAACATAGCCTACATTGCGTGAACATGTGAAATGTGTTGTGTGTTCAGAATGCCAGTGCAGTATGTGATTGAAGAGTGGGACTTCCGAGATTTGACGCTGAAGATGAGGCCTCCTGTGTTCATCCCTCGTCCTGAAACTGAGGTGTGGGACAGGACACACACACGTTTGTATTTCCATTCTTGCGGAACCTGAGACAGATCCTGACCCAGAAATACATGTTCCATAATCCCTAGCTCTAAACTTAAAATTATAGTTGTAATCAAGATTATTCAACCCCCATTGCAAATCAGGTTTATTGTCAAAATGTACAGACAGTCAGCTGTATGCAATGAACAAATCAAACAATAGTAGTTGATATAGCTCAACACAATGAATGCTTTACAAGGTTTCCCCAAATCCAACTGAAAATGCATCTCATTATGACTTCTCCAGTCTCAAAGTTACAGTGCCTTGCAAAAGTATTCGGCCCCCTTGAACATTTCGACCTTTTGCCACATTTCAGGCTTCAAACATAAAGATATAAAACTGTAATTTTTCCTGAAGAAGCAACAACAAGTGGGACACAATCTTGAAGTGGAACTAAATTTTTTGGATATTTCAAACTTTTTTAACAATTAAAAAACTGACAAATTGGGCGAGCAAAATAATTCAGCCCCTTTACTTTCAGTGCAGCAAACTCTCTCCAGAAGTTCAGTGAGGATCTCTGAATAATCCAATGTTGACCTAAATGACTAATAATGATGAATAGAATCCACCTGTGTGTAATCAAGTCTCTGTATAAATGCACCTGCTCTGTGATAGTCTCAGAGGTCCGTTGAAAGCACAGAGAGCATCATGAAGAACAAGGAACACATTAGGCAGGTCCGAGATACTGTTGTGAGATAAGTTTATTTGGATACAGAAAGATTTCCCAAGCTTTAAACATCCCAAGGAGCACTGTGCAAGCAATAATATTAAAATGGAAGGAGTATCAGACCACTGCAAATCTACCAAGACCCGGCCGTCCAAGACTGATCAGAGATACAGCCAAGAGACCCATGATCACTCTGGATGAACTGCAGAGATCTACAGCTGAGGTGGGCGAGTCTGTCCATAGGACAACAATCAGTCGTATACTGCACAATTCTGGCCTTTATGGAAGAGTGGCAAGAAGAAAGCCATTTCTAAAAGATATCCATAAAAAGTGTTTTTAAAGTCTGCCACAAGCCACCTGGGAGACACACCAAACATGTGGAAGAAGGTGCTCTGGTCAGATGAAACCATAATCAAACTTTTTGGCAACAATGCAAAACGTTATGTTTGGCGTAAAAGCAACACAGCTCATCACCCTGAACACACCATCCCCACTGTCAAACATGGTGGTGGCAGCATCCTGGTTTGGGCCTGCTTTTCTTCAGCAGGGAGAGGGTAGATGGCTAAAATTGATGGGAAGATGGATGGAGCCAAATACAGGACTATCAAGAATTTGTGGAAAGAACTGAAAACTGCTGTTCACAAACGCTCTCTATCCAACCTCCCTGAGCTCGGGCTGTTTTGCAAGGAGGAATGGGCAAAAATGTCAGTCTCTCGATGTGCAAAACTGATAGAGACATACCCCAAGCGACTTACAACTGTAATCGCAGCAAAAGGTGGCGCTACAAAGTATTAACTTACAAAACAAATTTTGCACACCCAATTTTTCAGTTTTTTATTTGTTAAAAAAGTTTGAAATATCTAATAGATTTCGTTCCACTTCATGATTGTGTCCCACTTGTTGTTGATTCTTCATAAAAAAATACAGTTTCATATCTTAATGTTTGAAGCCTGAAATGTGGCAAAAGGTCGAAAAGTTCAAGGGGGCCGAATACTTTCGCAAGGCACTGTATACAACCCCTTCATGGAAAGCATCTTTAGCAACTGAGATGCATAGCCAGACACCAGCCTCTGGCCACCATTCCTGAGGAATCTTAGCCCGTTCCTCATGAGCAAATGGCCTCCATTTCAGTAATATTCTTGGGTTTGCGTTCTGCAACCACCTTCTTCAAACCCCACCTGAGATTTTCAATGGGGTTCAAGTCAAGTGACTGTGATGGCCACTGTAGTATCTTCCAGGACTTCTGCAACCAAGCCTTGGTGGAATTTGTGGTACTGCATGTTTGGGATCATTGTCCAGTTGGAAGGTCCAATGACGCCTAAGCTTTAGCTTCCACACATTTGCCATGACGTTTTCTCCTAGGATTTCCTGATACTTCAATGAATCAATTTTGCCTTCATCAAACTGCAAGTTTCCTGTGCCAGAGGATGCTAAGCAGCCCCAGAGCATCACCGAGCCACCACCACTGTGGGCAGAGTGTTCTTTTCAGCGTATGCTTCATTCTTCTTCCTCCAGACGCACCGCTGATCCATTGTGCCGAAAAGTTTCCGTTTTGTTTCACCGCTCCACAGAACAGAATCCCAAAATCTCTGTTCTTCTTTATATGATTTTGAGCATATTCGAGTCGACTTTTCTTGTGCTTTCGGTGTCAGTAGTGATATACATCCCAGAGTTTTGGCATGGTAATTTTCTGCGTTCAGTATGCGCCTTACTGTGCTGACATTGCCTGTTGCCACCAAGTCCTGCTGCATGTCTTTTGTAGTCACAGTGTTTCTAACATGCAGTCAATCGTGACATTCAAAATAAACCTAGCCAGTTCAGGTATTTCATGTGTTCCAGCTCAAGCACACCTGGTGCAACTAATGCTGCCCTTGATTAGTTGCATCAGGTGTGCTTGAGACAACACATGTTTTGCATGTTTGTGCTGTTGTGAGGGATTTTATTCAGGGGGTTGAATCATTTTCAGACTGGAGAAGTCATTATGAGTTGCATTTTCCTTTGGATTTGGGGAAACCACATTTGTTGTGTTATGCTATTTCAATTGGTTTTGTTTTATTTGTTCATTGCAAACAGCTGACAGTCTGTACATTTTTACAAAACATAATTTGCAATGTATCTTAGCCCTAACCTCATAAATTTCAACTTGTATGCCTAAACTTAACCCAGCCTTTCCATAGTGCGGAACCGAAGAAAACAACATGTGTATCGCACACAAATAAATTCTGTCTTTCATTTGTAACTTCATAATGGTTAGGTCAGGATTTATGACATTGATTCAAGCTATTGTTGCATTTGGTCTCTGCAGGAGCTGGTGGGACTGGTTCTTAAAGATCTCCAAGTGAAGCAGGGGACTGGAGTTAGTACTGAGGCCAATTTTACTTGCCTAGAAGTGGGATGTGGCTCTGGCGCAATATCCCTCAGTTTGCTTAACAGCCTTCCACAGGTGAGATCAATTGTTCTTTTAATTGTATATTACGTTACATGATTCCTGAGTTTATTCACTCTTACAATAATTTGTCATTATCTCTTCCTCTCTTTCACACACTTTCTCACTCAGCTCAGAGCGATTGCTTTGGATAAAAACCAGGATGCTGTGGATCTAACGATAGAAAATGCAAATAGGTAATCATCCAACTGCACGACAGAAAAAGTTAAAACATGAACATATTTACATAAATGTCTGTATGTTACAGTTTGGGGCTTCAGGACCGACTTGAGGTTCACCTTATGGATGTATTAACAGGTAAATCACAGGGGATATAATGACGTTTTTGAAAAGGATTTAACATACAAAAAATTATCAAACAGTTATGTCCAATTTTAATGGTGTGATTGTTTTATATTCTAGATGCAGACATGATTGTGAGAATGTGCAGTCCAGTCTCAGCATTGGTCAGCAACCCACCGTACCTGTTCTCAGAGGATATGACATCACTGGAACCTGAAGTTTGCAAGTGAGATGAGCTTGTCAGTCACACACATAGAGATGTTTACAGGACTTGAGTGGGTAAAATGCATCCTAGCATGGACATTGCCATTGAAGGCATCCAATATCTTAATGTAGTCATCTTGGTGGGACATGATGGCAGGTACAACTATGTACAAATAGGAGTTTAGCTGTACCTGAGCATTTTTTATAAAGCCATTCATCAGCAAATCGTCACAAAGTGCTTTTACATATACCCAACTTAAAACCCTGAAGAGCTTTCAACAACAACAGTAATTAATTCACAGTGGCTAGGAAAAAATCCCTAGCAGCGTCAGAACTCAGGAAGAAACCTAGAGAGGAGCCCGTCCTCTCCTGGCTGTGCTGGGTGACGATTATAAGAGTAGGAACTTCATGGCCAAATTGGTATTGCACATGATGATCAGTGGCTCAATAATATTTTGAAATCAACCCAATTGGAAGCCCCTGGAATGTGATGAAGAGGAAGATTGATGGTCACAATCCATCGAACAAAGCCGAATTGTTTCAATGTTTGCGCCAGGAGTGGCATGAATTAACCCAACATCAATGTGAAAGACTGGTGGAGAGCATGCCAAGATCCAATTATTATTATTATTATTATACCAAATATTGATTTCTGAACTCTTCCTAATTTTACACAATAGTTTGGTGTTGTTTAAAAAAATGTATTTACTTATTTTCATTGCATTATTTGAGGTCTGACAACGCTGCATCTTTTTCTCATTTATATTTTTTATATTATTTCATTTGATTTAACCTTTATTTAACCAGGTAAGCACGTTGAGAACAGATTCTCATTTGAAACAGTGGCCTGGCCAAGATAAAAGTGTTGAGGTGCAGAAGACCAAGTTACACATACATTACAAGACAAAGTACAGAGTAAAAATCATAAAAACAGGAATGCAGTGTGCAGATCTTCAGATTAAACAATAGTTTGTACAGAGTGCAACAAATTTCAGCATATGGAGGTAGATATTTGGTAGTTACACATACATTACAAGGCAAAGTACAGAGTAAAAATAATAAAAACAGGAATACAGTGTGCAAATCTTCAGATTAAACAAGGATTTGTACAGATATTGCAACAAATAACAGCATGTGGAGGTAGATATTTGGTAGAGATGGTGGCATGGAAGTATACTACAGTCAGTGGAAAAACTGAGGGTCTGAGCTAGAAATAGATTTATTGGAATACAAAGTGGCAGTGCAGAAATAACAATAGAGTAGGTGGCATATTAACCGAGCCTGTGCGAAAGGGAGTGTGGAAAACATACAAAGACAGCTGTGTATATGCAAATAAATGCTTAAGGATAATATTGTTATTTATAATTTGGGAGAATTGTTGTCAATAGTTTATGTAATAAAACAAAAAATGCAAATGTTACCCAAACACATACCTATCAATAGTAAAACCAGAGAAACTGATTTTGCTGTGGTTTCTTATTTCTTTCCAGTGCTGTATATTTTATCAAATCCTCATTCTTGTTGTTTTCAGGTTTGAAGACCATGCTGCACTTGATGGAGGGAGTGATGGAATGCAGGTGATAAAACACATTCTGAATCTGGCTCCACGGCTGTTGTTAAACCAGGGGTAAGCCTCTGCGCTCTGTGTGTTTTGTAAAGTCCTCACTGAATGTTTCTATGGGAACAGCCCACATTATTTTAGAAGAAGCTTTCTGCTTAGTCATTCCGGTACCTATAGTATTAAGAAACATGTCAACACTTCCATCTCTGTTGTTCAATACACCGCACCATCGTGTTCTCATTTTTTCCTCAGTCGCTTGTACTTAGAAGTAGACCAACGTCATCCACTTGTTATCCAGCAGTGGGCTAAGGGACGTGAAAGTGGGCTACAATACGTGCAGACGTGTCACGATTTCACTGGAAGGTCAGAAAAAATGAAAGACATTGTTAGACCACTTACTGTAAAATAATTATTTGATGAAGTAATTGATTTGGTAACAAGGTGTCTTGTATGTAATGTCTTTGTCCCATCTAGGCCGCGATTCTGCATCCTTGAAAAAGGCAGTGGACCATAGATGAAAACGAGGACCAGCATTTAGAGACTGAGATGTGGATACTGCTACAGCCTTAACACCTCTATTTCTTCTACACGTACACACACCACCCATACTAATCTCTGCAAAAGTTCAACCCCCCCATATGAATATATATTGTATATACATTTCTACATGGGGTCACAATTGTGGGAACTAATGTGTGTTTGTGTGGCAATAAGGGTGAGAGGGAGAGAGCGTTATGCTGAAGGTAAGTTACTGAGAGGCTTTTCTTAGAATCCTCCCTCTTAGAATTTCACCCTCACAGGAAGCATGCAATAGTTCTACGAATCAAGTGATTCGCCCTCCCCTCTTTACTGAATCCCACGCTGACTCAGATTCCCTCTTACACAAAAAGACATTCAGTTCTGTCTGCCTCGATTGCTTCGACTGCCTCGTAGATTCTATACGTAAG
Source organism: Umbra pygmaea (assembly GCA_016801145.1). Taxonomy (NCBI): domain Eukaryota; kingdom Metazoa; phylum Chordata; class Actinopteri; order Esociformes; family Umbridae; genus Umbra; species Umbra pygmaea. The sequence goes on along the minus strand of JACXGM010002833.1, from coordinate 34,072 downwards.
AGGCAGCATGAGGTTTAGCCTCGTTGTTGTAGAGGTAACTCCAGATATTCGTGTGGTTTAACAACCCAGATCGGACACACTGCCCTTGCAACACATTATTTAATGTGTCTTTCTGCCAATTATTTTTGACATTTGACCCAACTGAAGACCACAGTACATTAAAGACAGAAACAGATTCATGATTCATGTTGAATGTTGTTTTTTTTAATAGAAAAAAGGAATATGTACAGACTTGGGCGGGGGGGGTAAAAAATGACAAATAGAAAATGTAATGACAACATTGAAAAATACATGTTACTGGAAAACAATTCACTGTTCAGAAACAGGATAATCAGTATGCCCAGAGGACATCATCAGAGATCACAGGCAGCTCCGTATCCCTCATAGCACGGGGATACACAACACTTAGCACCATATTTTGTTTTCCAGTGAATCGGTGGTATACTCAGAAGAACAGTTCCTTCCAAGAAATCCAAAACCAGAAGGCATTTTCTTAAAAGTTTTTTCTTTTTCCTAAACATGGTCTCATAACCAAACCTATGTCATACGTGGCTCCATTACTGACCAGGAAAGTGATTTGGTTACCAGCTGCCAGGGACCACTTTTTGTCCTGAAAAGTTTAGTTGAACTGTTTCCATTAATTCAGCCACAGACCTCTTTTGCTCCTCAAGGTTTAGTTGAACTGTTTAATTTAATTTAGCTGTGCCATTCAAACCAGAAAGCCTTCATACTTGAAATGGGTAGTCCTGTAGAAAGCGTACCAGTGGGCGTGGCAGGGGCAACTGGTCGGGACATTCTGTGCATCGGTTAATGGAGAGGCGCGCGAGGTGCTGCAGGGAGGGGAAAGCCTGGGGCTTGTGAAGGGCCCGCCTGAGTTTTAGCACCACCGTGTTCTCCTGAGCCGTCCTCTGTTCAGGCTTGTGAGTCTCCTCCACCTTCCCCTGCTGCACCTTCCTCCCCGGACCCACGTAGTACTGCACCAAGCTGGGCACGTCCGGAAAAGAGAGAAGGCTAGGTCGGGCGGGCGAGCTGGAGTCGAGCAGAAAGCGGGCTCCGCTGTACTGGATGCGTATGCTGGTGGGACCTCGGGCTGTCCGAACAGACAGAGTCAGCATGTAAAGGGGATGGCTGCTGTCGCGAATCAGAAAGGCCCCTTCTGACGCTGCCTGCAGGGCTGTGTGTGCCTGACTGGCTGTGATGGCTCCCCAGTACCAGCCTGTCAAGAGAGAGAGGTGTCAACGGGTATTCACATATTCAATGGTTTACATCTAAATGTTATGCCTGTGGTTAACAGTGTGGAGGAAAGGGCAACACAATTATGTAAAGCATTCATACTAGAAAAAGCTTTTTTTTGTATTACCTGAGGTATCAAGGTATAAGAAGTTGTTGGCGATGGTGCACAGGTCTTTCGAGGGGTCCCAGTGTGGAGGGGTGCTGTGAAGGCAGTGGGTGGAGGACATGCTCCCCGTCAACATACCTAGGAGGCCCTCGGTGGGAGTACCAGACAGCCGTGGTCTGGGCCTGTGAATAGAGCCCACAATAATGAGCACAGAGTAGGAGATAGTAGGTAACGACAAGCTGAGGCCGATGAGGCCTCGTCTAACAAATTTAACCATTCATTACACCCACAATCTTGTTATAGTATAGTCTGGTCAATGTATTAGGCCGATTACTTTGCCTTTTTGTGTGCAGAATAAAAGCTTGTTTTTCAGGGAGTTTCCTTATAAGACCGCAAAATCAAATCTGGGAATGCTCCTCCTGAACACAAAGTTTCACACCAAGTCCACTATGAGCATGAATCTATTGACACGCACTTGAACAGGCATTAAACTGTTAAAGTTGTTAGAATTTGGATTTTTTTGTATGAACATCCATTTTTTTTGTATTTTAAAAGATTCACCTCAGCAAATTGTCTTGTCCCAGTAGTGAGGTATTGTTTTAAAATTTGTTTTTTTCCATATAGGATGATTAGCGGTTTTATTATGAATACTAGACTGAACCAAAGTGTCAAATATGTTATAAATGAAGAAGACAAAAAAGTTGTCTTTTTAGTTAAATGTTTACACCATTGGTGTTACTGCTTTTAATATGACTAATATATACACTCATTGGTAGTGAAACTTCAACATTTGGCGATGATAGCTAATCACATACTTTAGTAGGTTTATGTGATAAATATGCATGATTTTCTTAACCTTGGATATTAAAATATTCTTTGCTGAAAAAAAGCTGGTAGTAATTTCCCTTAAAGGTTTACACACTTTCTACTCTGTCATGTGAAAAACAATTTGGGACTGATATGATAATTTTATAATTTCAGTAAACTGCATTAGTTATAACAATTTGACTTCATTTAAGAAAATCCTGCAGTGCTTATAGCGTACATAAAATTGTTTTACTATAATTGGTGTTACTCTACTAATAATATTTATAATACAGATTTAAAGAGATTAAAGTACCATATTTAATTAAGTATAATGGGTAAACAAATACATTGAAATAAAATAGAAATCCTAAAAAAATATTTTATTTCCTAAATTGCCACTGTAATTCAAGGTCCACCCACATGTATCAAATAGAGAATTCCATATTGCCATAGATGATTAGGTCATATCCTATTATGGCAGATATAAATTCTGGTATGACAATTGCTATGTATATCATCATAAACCAGTATGAAATGTTACATCAAACAGTGGAATGGAATAAGAACTTACCCTTGAACACAAAGAATCATTATGTTCTTCAATTTCCCGATATCGTACTAAGCGGCTTATCGAAACTATAGCAAGTCAAAACAAAGGAATTGTTTTATTTTATTCTAATGAATTCCTCAACAACTGTTCAGTGATTAGAAAAAAACTCGTCCGAATATCCCCTATGTTAATAGACTGATTAACGAATTCAAAAGCACAGTAATAAATGTATAACTTAGACAAAGAAAATTAACACTGAGCAGCAGTGCGATTAATGTTTTCTCTAGAAAGGCTTCTGCTCGTGTGAAGGAGAGATTGGGGCTTTGCTTTTAAAATTCACCAATTCCAAGAATTCTATTCTGAGAACTGTTCAGCACACCAGCGCCTCTGACGTCACGCGGAGCAGCCACCGTTGCCGTTGTAATTTGTTAACTCCAAACATTTTTACTGTCTGTATTGAATTATTTTAAATCGTCGAATATCCACGTGAAGAATTAAAAAACAATTCATGTTGATGAGTCTATGTTCATTTTCGTTTTATAGCCTGGCAGTCTACTGTGCTCGCTGCTCTCCCAGGAATCGAACTGTACCTTCCCCCTAGCTACTTTCCAAGAATCATGGTGCGCATATCTCCGCCCACTGAGCCTGCAGCCGGTCCTACGCTCGTTCTAGGAATTGATTCACTAGAATAATGGGAATGCGGAATGCTTGAGCTATTTCTAGTAATATAGATCGTCGTCTGCTGGAAATACAAGACAAAGAGAGATGTTAGGTGTGGCCCAACATACATTTTCAACTGATTTGATTTAGTTGAACTACGGACTGGTTTATTTGGCTAAGTTTAAAAAAACAAACAGTTGATTAAGTTCAGCTGTGATTGACTTCGTCTTCCTGCCAGATCTGGCCTGGGGTGTAGTCATTCTGCAAAACCTTTACATTGTTTTTAGCTGCAACTAAAACAAGGGGTTCTGTCGGCCAAGGGCATAGGAGCAGCGGAGGGATGGGGGGGACATGTCCCCCGATGTTACAGACAGGTAATTTGGTCCTCCCAATAATAAGAACAATTTGTGAAATCTATGGTGTAGTTTTCTATACTCTATACTATTAAATGTTATTTTTTTTCAGTTTAAGATTTTGCTGAATTATTGAAGCCATTAGGACCCACTGGGGACAGCAAATCAATCCAGTCAGATCAGCACATCAGCTGGTATTTAGCTAAGTATTGGTAGGATACTGTGCCTCTCCCAAAATGAGTGGAGACCAATAGACTCAATGGCCTATTCTGTTAAAGAAGTGTCTTAAACTGTAAATGAATGTTCAGCAGTAAAATCAAATTAGTTAGTTGTGTCTTAATGAGACTAGGGGTCGTATCGTGCTTGTGCATTAGGGTCAACTGGAGGAATTGTAGGTTTGCAGCCTACAGTACTTGTCAGACCTTGCTGCTAGAGCTGTGTCCAGTCAGTTCACTGTAAATGTCCCGACCTCCCACAATGCATCTTACAATGCTGTGTTGATTACACAATTAAACAAATTAGTTTTATGACACAGAATAAAGAAAAAATGAATAATTTATTTGGAATTCCTGTCATTCATATCAGCTGTTCTTATATACATTATTTCATACAAAACATTCACTGTTAACAAGCAAACTGTGGACAGCTGAGTGGTGTGGACAGTTGAGAAAATAGGCTGAGACATCTTTAAGACTACTGATTGGCCTTTCATTTTTGTCAGTCCATCTGTCTGTCCATCTGTGTGTTTGTTTGCGTGTAGGTTGTGATTAAGAGGTACATGTGGAGAGAATGGGAAAAGCACAGGGAATTCCGTCGTTTTGTCCAATAGATTATGTTCACAAAAGACATGTACGTTAACAACAAACTGTTAAAACAGGCAGAAAGAGGTGAAAAGAAAAGGAACAAGAGCGTGTTCTTCATCATGGCGCTGCCAGAGTGCTTGGCAACAGGGCAGGATTCGGGGCAGGGTTGTGGCTAGCTGGGCGCTGGGGGATAGGTTTGACCAGGAAGCTCTATCCAGGATTCGGGGCAGGGTTGTGGCTAGCTGGGCGCTGGGGGATAGGTTTGACCAGGAAGCTCTATCCAGGATTCGGGGCAGGGTTGTGGCTAGCTGGGCGCTGGGGGATAGGTTTGACCAGGAATCCTCCACTTTAGCTCTCTGGGCCCTTGATCAGACGCTTGTTGCCCCTCTTCCCTGCCGGGCCGCGAGGCTTGGCGAAGGCCTGCTTGTAGGCATGCTGCTTAGGGTGGACCTCGTCATACAGGAACTCCTCCGTCAACTCATCCCCGTTTTCAATCTCTATCTGTACCGACCATGACACATAGCAGGAACATGCTCTCAAAGAATAATTATCACAACACAAAGACATTTTTGTTTGGTACAATGTGTCCTTTTGCGTCAATTACCTTCTTGGCAACATCGAGGTGGTATTCTTTCTCCACCTCATCAAGCAGTCGACTCTTACAACTGGAGTACAGCATTCGCTCTTTAATGCTACAGCTGTACCCTGGCATAGAGTAGATGAACACTGGGAGGGCAAAATATATATACACAAATAAAGGACTGAAAATACATGTTTTGGCAATCTGCTAGATAATTTGTTGAGGGAAAATTCTGTATGAGCATCTTAAATACAGTTTAAGCAGTTTAGAAAGGTATAACTAGATGAAAGTGTTACACACCTAAGATTCTGAGGCCTGTTAGGCTATAGTATCAGTCAATTGGTAGATGTAAGATGAAGGATGCCAGGTGAAAGCCATGAATTTAAATGTCATTAAAGTGCATGGAAACCACATGGCTTTCATCTATTTCTTGTTCTTATATGTAAGAGAGAGATATCCCTCTTGACCTCTCAAAATGACAATGACTTACAATATTGTGGATATGTCTGCAAACTATTGTTCAGTATTATTTCAATGACATTAACTGAATTAGGAAAGAGTAAGAGTTATCAGGGCAGTGCCACTAACTGAGACTTACCCACAGATTCCAAGTGGTCCCCTTCATGTGAGTGTTTGTACAGGAAGAAGTGGTATCTCGGTGTATCCGTTGGAATCCTGCAAGGCAGCCCACTGATGTCTGTTGGTTCAGAATGGACTAGTTCTATTGTCTCCTTTTCCGTGTCCAACTTCTGCAACACACATTACACAGGTAGCACTGAGATGACTGTGAGGTTGGGTCAGTGTTTGTTGTGTCAGAAAGCATGGGATAACCATGTCATTTGAATATAGCTCAATTTTGATCTGTTAGTCAAAAAATGCCTTTCTGTAAGGCTTACCAGCTGTACGTAATTCATGCGCTTCAGTGCAAGTTGTTTCAGAGCGCATTTGGCTCCGCCCTGCAGTGGGAAAGCAAGGCCCTGCAGTGTTTGCTGCTTACTTTCTACACTGCTCTCTGTTTTCACCTGCAGGGGGCAGCGTAGACACAACAGACTTATTGTTTGAAAGAAATTGAAAGTGACTGGTCAAAATAAACGTAAATTAAATAGACATGTATATGGTGGTGTTTACTTGTACAAAACTCCTGCTCTCTATAAAGATGCACATTTACACACCCTTCACATGATGCTAGGCGTATCAGTTCTGTTGAATAATGTTAACCTTGAATTTAGTTTAAATAATAAACAGTTATTTAAATTATTTATTACATTCTGGGGGGGTGGTGTTTGGTTTGCCAAGTTGACAATCATGCAGAGTTATTGAAAATGGCATGGTCATTATTTAAGGGAAATGTGTTAGCCTCTTTATTACCTTAAGTAATATCTTAACTGTTTTATTCTCAGTTTGTGTAAACAAACATTGTCACACAGAGGCAAGCGTGTAACCTACCTGCTTCACCCGGCCCTAGAAAATAGCAACAACAATGTTAATCACTGTAAACAAACACTGAAACAGTGGCTGAATACTGTACACAAACAATGCATACGTTGAGCTGACAACATCAGTGTAACCAAAGCTTGCCCCCTCACCTCATTGATTTTGATTCTCTGCAACTCCTGTTCAGCAGCTGTGAGGGGGGCGGGGCCAGAGCTGGACAACACATGACGCTGGTACCCTTCAAGGCAGATGTCTTCCTAATGAGAGGAAACAAGACATCTGGCATTTAGGGGAGTCAGAAGGAGGAGCTTATTTACGAGGAGGATACAGAGAACCAGAGGATCTCGGAGAGCCTTTGAAGGGCTTTGAATGTACCTCCATTGTGCCAAACATCTCATCCTTTACGTGGCCACCACCAAACTCTTTCTTCACTGTGGCACGCGTGGCAGCGTAAAGCATCTTCTGTCTCACCTGCGGTGGATATCAATGGGTGAACAAGATATGAATTAGTTGGACGTGTTTCAACATAACCGTATGTGTTTTGCTCAGTTACAACTTGCACATACTGGAGACTGGTCAGGAGACCAGGAGATGAAGATCCATTCATATCCCTGGGCGTTCTTGGAGTCAAGGCGGTACAGGATGTAGCAGGGCTCCTGGTCATCGAGCAGAGGAAGTAGGAAGTGGTTATAGTCCTGGTCCCAGTTCTGTTTCGGCTCTCTGAATGCCCCCAGAACCAACTGCTCTGAAACACAGAGCACAACTTATCACACACCTTGACCCATGCTCTAAATATCAGCTAGACACATATGCAAATACACCCACAGATGCAAACTCCTCTTTTTGCAGTGACATCATCTATCTTCTCTGCTATTACATGGAGAATTTTCTGTAGCTCATCTTTGACCTTATCTATGCTTGCCTATATCATTTGGCTCAATTTGTAGAGAGTTGCTCAGTTGGTAGAGTTGGGTACTTACAATGGTAGGTTTGTGGGTTCGACTCTTGCACGACACCAGTAATGGAATTTCTACTTCACTACTGAAAGTAGTTCTGGATAAGAGTTTCTGCTTACTGACTACAATGTAAGTGTGTGTAAACACTTTGTTTAAATGAATCTTAACACCTCTTTGAAGGACTGATCATGGCAGTATTCATCTCAATTGTCATGTCGAGATGAGAGCGGTCATTGAGTTAAGCCTGTCAATGATTTATGATACTAGCCTCCATGGCCATACTGCCCTTGATGACATGCAGAGAAATCTCTCTCAATAACATTAGAATGTGTCCAAACGATCCAGGGTCACTGAGTTTGACCAACTACACAAGATTTATGGTCAAAAGTATGTGGACACCGAACCCTCACACCCATATCAGTTTGTTGAATATCCATTCCACAACCATGGGCATTAACATTGAGTTGCTCCTCCTTCCTTTACAGCTCTAACAGCCAACGCTCTTCTGGGAAGGAATTCCACAAGATTTCGGAGTGTGTCTGTGGGAATTTGTACCCATTCAGCCCAATGAGCCTCTGTGAGGTCAGGCACTGATGTTGGATCAGAAGGCCTGGCTCGTATTTGCCATTCCAATTCATCACAAAGGCTTTAAATGGGGTTGAGGTCAGGGCTCTGTGCAGGCCACTTGAGTTCCTCCACAACAAACCTTTCAAACCATGTCTTTATGGAACTTGCTTTGGGCACAGTGGCACAGTCATGCTGCAACAGGAAATAGCTTTCCCCAAACTGTTGCCACAAAATTGGCATGACCCTTCACTGAAACTATGGGGCCTAGCCCAAACCTTGAAAAACAGCCCCAGACCATAACCCACCCTCCACCATTAGTAGGCATGTCCACATACCTTCCAATTGATCAAAATAACAATTAGTGACAAATAATTGAATTTGGGCTGACTGAATTGACAGGACTATCAAATGACGCACAAAACATTTGCAACAAAAGAAAAATTGCAGGGTCCACGTGGTGTAGTAACTGCATTGCACGACAGTCTAAATCATGATAGTCAGCCTGATTATGGGTTCTCTGAATTTCCTTGTGTCCAGTTCGGGCGGCTGTGGGTTCAATTGCATAAGTATTTTTGGTGAATGTAATCATCCCATGCATAATCTGAATAAAGGCTTCCGTGTTGGACTTGCAGTGCAAAAACAATTGGCGGGTAGGGCGACATGTGGTTGGATAAGTCCCACAGATCTGTTTAAGGAGTTGTGGAGCTGTCGACAATGCACGATTAGAGGGAATTGGGAGAGGAGAAAAATGGGGAAAAATCTTAAAAAAAAATATGAATAAAAAACATTTGCAAAAGGCTAAAATGAAACCTCACAATAACATGGAACCACAAAAACATTTTCAACACACAAAGACAAGTGCACACCTGCTCACTCCAGAATGACACAGTGTATTCTGTAATAACACCTTTACTAAAATGAACTGGTCCTAATATAGAAGGTTCAGCACTACAGTTGTTCATATCCTTGGACCCAGATGGATCTCCTCATGGGATTTGATGCTCGGTCAGATTTTTGGTCTCTAAATCAATAGAATTCTGTCAATGTTTCTCAGAATCCTAACCAAGCCATACTTGGAAGTGTTGCACGACACCTTGTGCCTTTCTGTTGCTTTGACCTCATTTGCATTTGTTTGATCACAGAAAATCAAAACAAGTAAGATTAATTTATTGTATTTTGTAACATAATATATTGAACAAAAATATAAATGCAATTCACAACAATTTCAAAAAGTCACTAAGGATACTGTTCATATAGCCTTAAAGCATTTGCATTCGTGTCCTAGTAGCTTTCCACCAGTCCAGCCATTTAATATTTGTTTAGGTAAAGACAAGTTGATGATGATTATGAGTAATGCAATGAATTTATATTTTCATTGAATATTTTATGGCAAAGAAAACAGTTACACTGCTACTGCCAATAAATAAAGAATACTTCTACATATGTGCATATTATTGTAAACACTGCAAATATGTTAAACCTACACTATGTACCTCCCAATTCATTTGTCCCGAATTTTATGTTGATTTTTAAAATTATTTTTAAAATATGTTTTTATTGAACACAGGAATAATAACCATTTTCAAAAATACACATTATTATTTTGTCCATAATATGCATTTGTTTCTACAGTAGTTAGATTTTGTGAAATGTTGATTTTGCATTTCTACTATTATCTGTATTTTGTATAATTTAAGTTGATGTTTTCAAACCCTGGATCCAATATTGTCAGCACAGAAGATCCGGGGGCCCCCTCTACTGGTGCGCCCGGGATCCGCCACTCGACATCCCCTGCCTACTGACGCCACCACTCCACAACCACCATAGCAATTTGCAGCCACACAGCTGGAGCCACTCATTCATTTACGAACTGTCTACATTTGTTTGGGATAAAGATGGGGATTGTGGGTTATTGTTGCTTCAGTCATTGATATACGATGCATATGTCGCAACCCTGTGCATTGAAATAATGATTGTTTTGTGCCTATTAGAAGTATAGTGGCAATTATTCCTGTGTGTGTATTCTATTCGCTTACTGCTGAGTTCATTCATTAAACATCGAACTCACCTCCTGCCTTTGACTCCGTCCTTGTTTAATATCGTGACAGAATAATCCACCCTTACATGGAGCCAGCAGGACAAAGTGACACAGCCGAAGCCGACAACACGGCAGCCGATGTGGTCTCCACTATCTACAGCCACCAGGCTATGTTGGAATGGCTGGGAGTAGCCATGGACAGTGTTTTAAATTCAATTAAATCATTGGAGCAACGTATCGTTCCGCCTGTTCCGAGCCCAGCAGTGCCCGCACCCCACGCTCCGGATATTGGACAACCAGACAGTCCTCCCACAACGGGGGTCCACTTGTTCTTTCCCAGGGATTATGATGTGGCAGCCGCTAGATGCCATGGATTCTTGCTGCAGCTCAGCATTTACTTCACCACCACAGCCCCCGCTGCCAGCGGGAAGGACCGGGTGTCAGCACTGATCTCATGTCTCTCCGGACGTGCATCGTAGTGGGCAAATGAGGTCTGGAGAGACAACAGCCCGTTCATAGACGACTACGAGGCGTTCACCCACCTCTTCCATTCCATCTTCGACCATCCACCTGAGGGACGGGACAGGGGTGAACTGTCTACATTTGTTTGGGAGAAAGATGGGGATTGTGGGTTATCGTTGCTTCAGTCATTGATATACGATGCATATGTTGCGACCCTGTGCATTAACAGGAATATTGTTTTATCCGTATTAGAAGTATAGTGGCGTTTATTGCTGTGTGCAGGGCAGCTGACAGGGGGGGACAACCGGGAATGTTGTCCCGGGCCCAGTCCTGAGGGGGGGCCCAAATTTTGTTTTTGTATAGTCATTTTTTTTAGCGGGGGGCCCTAAATGTGGAGTTTGTCCCGGGCCCACAGATTCCTGTCGGCGGCCCTGGCTGTGTGAGTATTCTATTCGCTTACAGCTGAGTTCATTCATTAAACATCGAACTCACCTCCTGCCTTTGACGCCGTCCTTGTATAATATCGTGACAAATATGCTATTTCCTAAAGTTTACTAAAACAGTATTTTTGTGTAGTTTTTCGAAAATGTTGCATAGTGCAGGTTTAAGGCAAAACTGTAAAAAAGAAATAAGTGATGTTTCTTTTCCAGCAGGTGACCCGTTGCAGCAGTGCCTTCTGATACGACTGACACAAAGTGTGCTGGTGCCGATTCTAGCCTTGCACCTGCCAACAGTAAACCTGGAGTCCCATCTCCAGTCCTATCTGAAGGGCTTCCAAGTCAATTTAATCTTGGATATTATGGCCACTATAAAAACAGCTGTTGATGCGGCTCTGTCCCCCTTCTCTGCAGCCATTGATGGGGTTTGTGCAGCTGCTGACGAGCATGCTCGCCAATTTGAAGCATTCGAGCAAAACACATCTGACTACATTGACCGGATTGTAGGCCTGGACCAGGCAGTTGCCCGTTTGGAAAATGAAAACTATCAGCTGGTGGAAAAGACTGACAACCTTGAATCCTGTTCAAGACACTGCAATCTCAGGCTGCTCAGCTTGCCAGAGCAGCCGCGGTTGGTGGATCTTAATTGGGGATGCTGGACTCACATTAAGTACCGGGACCAGAGTGAATGGATCTTAATTGGGGATGCCAGGCTTGCATTACCGTCTGGACTAGGGGAAATGGAACGGTATCACACAATGGGTTTGATGCACTAGTGGATGTTCCATCCACTCCAGTCCTGAGCGTAATGCGAGCCCAGCATCCCCAATTAAGATCCACCGGCCGAGGCTGTGCCTGAGGGTTCTGAGGGGAGCAACCAAATTTGGATTTCTTGCTGGGTCCTTCACGGAGATCCTCCACCCCACTGTTTTTCAGTTGGCTCTGTAGCTATAACCGACCCATCGCATCAGCAGGCATCCAGCGGACAAAGGTGATGGCGCTAAACCACGCGTTTTCATAACTCGGTTTAAGTTACTTTCATGACAAGGAGGCTGTGTTGCAACAAAGTGCAGAGAGGAGCTGGTCTACTGTGGGAGGAAAGTATATATATTCCTATATACATTTTCCGTTCGCTTCCCCACATGGCTCCATGTTGAACTTTCTGGGAAGAAGACACAGTTTTGTCCCATGTTTTGTTGTTTGAAATACGAGTTGGAAGCTTTGTTTAACTATTTGGATTACTTGTTGTAATATTTGTATTGACCTGTTGAAGTACCAGTACACTACAAACCTCTTTCAAATGCACTTGCCTCCTATTATTTGAAGTGTGACAGTCCTGCCTATTCATTTGCTCTCTCCTTATCAATTGTTGGTAAGTCATTCTGTAACGTTAGCAGGGTTGGTCAGATAAAAGGAGAACAAAGACAATTGTGAAAGAATAAACGTTTTTTAATCGAAACCACTTTTCAAAAATCAAAAGAGGTTTGGTGAGCAAAAATGGCATACAAAAAGTAATGAAACACTTAACAAACATACGCTACATAGAAACAGTGAGCTAGAAATGAAAACAAACAATCAGGAACTAATCAGGAACTGTAGACAGTAATGAATGACATGAGTCCGGTGTTTGTTGTTGAGATGGAGCTGAGTGATCTATAGGCTGAAAAAAGATGACACAATGATAACGACACAGTCTGTGGGGCAACCAAACATAACACGCAGTCAGTGGAGAGAGCACAGAGACGGTGACTTTGACGCCACCACCAGGCGCAGAGAAGGGAGGGCAGCCGGAAACCACCTAGAGGGGATCCCCCCACAGAGGCCCCCCTCTGGAGGGCGTCCCCCGCGTGCATGCAGGGAGTGGCCGTGGGAAGGAGGGGGATTAGAGGCACCGGCCTCAATGGTGGATTAAATGGTGGTGGCAAGGGGAGGGGGGCCACGCCATGGTCAAAAAGGCTAAGGGGGCGTGGCAGCCGGTACCAACTGTAAGGATGCAGCTGGTACTGTCTGTAGTGGCAGTGTGGCCGGTACCCGCAGTACGGGCTTGGCAGCTGGCTCTGGCTGAGTGGACGGTGCTGCCGGTGCAGGCTATATTAAGGGAGTCAGAGCCACGGAGTTCTCCGCTGCTGGGGATGGAGCCCCAGTCTCCATGGCAGGGGCCTGGACCCCTGGCAGTGATAAGGGGGCGGAGCCCTGGTGGTCTCTGCGATGTTGGGGGTAGATCCCCGGTATCCATGGCAGGGGCCATTTCCTCTGATTGATGTGAGGGGGCAGAGCCCCTTCCTCTTTAGCAGGGGGCTGATCCCCTGGCTGTGGCATTGGGGGCAGAGTCCTGGACTCGCCTGCAGGGTGTGGTGTGGCCAGCACTGGAGCAAGGGGCAGTGCGGCCAACATCGGACAAGGCATAGGCGGTGGAGCCCCATCCTCAGGTGCAGCCCCTGGTTGTGGTGAGGTGGGTAGGATCTGTGCCCACTCCACCCAGTTACTCCACTCACACCACAGTTACCCCAGCAACTCTGCCCACTCCAGCCAGTTACTCCATCCACTCCACCCAGCTACTACGCCCACTCCATCCAGTTACTCCACCCACTTTAATCAAGTACTCCACTCACTCCAACCACTTACTCCACCCATTGCAACCACTCCAGACAGTTACTCCACCCACTCCACCCAGTTACTCCACCCACTCCACCCAGTTACTCTGCCAAGTCACAGCTGGAGACTGGGTGGGCACAAGCACACTTCACAATTTCCCCAGATATTTAACCCTCTCTATTTATTTATCCAATTCCGGACTGCCTTCCCTGCATCATTATGCACACCTGAACATTATAAGCTAATATCCCACTGCTCATATTGTAGGTTATTGTTGTATGTTGTCTTTGTTCTTGGTAGCATTTTGCCTGCTTGGGTAGCTTACCTGTCTTTAAAGTTCTGCCAGTGTTTGACTTAGCCTTGCATGTTTCTGCACATCAGGGTTTGACTCAGTTTCTCCTTGTGAGACTACAGTAAAAAATCTTCTTTGCATTATCGATTCCTCCGCCTGCCTCTTCTTATCCTCACACAGGTTAAAATGAGGCATGTTTAATCAACCAATAAAGATTTCCACTTGGACATCACTAATATTAATTCTACCTCCGGTACATGAGTATGAAACATATCATACCCTATATCAACTATATTTTGATTGGTTATAGGAATATTACTGTAAGCATTATATCTGTTTCTTAACAAGTGGTGGAATATGCTAAGAAAACGTCATGGGGTCTGTGGAGGATTATGTTGCATACAAATGGTAAGTATACTGGCAAATATTAAGAATATTGGAGCTGGTAACATAATTTAAAGGTAGACTACAATATGTAGTTTTCCAAAACAATAACAAAAGATGTACTTTGCATTAAAAAAACATACTTCACTATACCTATATTATATATATTTCTTAGTTGTGTACTTACATTAACCTAAATGTTTCCACCAACTTTCAAATCGAGAGAAATTTGTAATTTAATTCGAAGACACGTGACGTTTAATTTTGTCTTCCGTCAATGGCGTCATATAAACTTTGACTGTGCTAGTTGCTCTAAGTTCTAAGGAACCGCCAAACATAACGTGAAATTATAATATTTTTAACAATACATTACTTTGTCAGTGAACATTTTTTCTGCCGGAGACGCTGGATTGGATGGTTGTCATTGACGACGATAACAAAACCCATGATCCCACGCTACTTCCCGACATCATCCAAGTACATCTTTTGCATTGTTTTGATTGAGAGCCTCCTGGCGGCCAAAAACTACATATTGTACGTTTAATATCATCAAGTGTGATATTTCTGCTAACATTACTGTAGCTACCAAGTGTATAGTGTATTTGTAATTGACTACTACTTTTGCTAATTAGGCTACATCATGTGGCTTGTTGGTTTGAAAATACGATCCAATCACATTTTAATTATTACCCCTTGACTCAAACGATTTGACTCTTCAGACAGCCAGACTGATAGCATTTCATTACAAATTGTTTCACCTGACATTGTGTTGCTACTGTTCATTTAAGCACATCAGTCAATTTAAACCTTACTCTAGGAATTTCACACGACTGTGAAAGACCTTTTTCAGCATATCATTTCTGGGAGGTTTTTTCTCAGTTCATGTAACATGGGACTAACACCTGCATTTGCTGAATACAAGTCCTTCTTAAGAAATTAGCATATTGTGATAAAGTTCATTATTTTCCATAATGTAATGATAAAAATTAAACTTTCATATATTTTAGATTCATTGCACACCAACTGAAAAATTTCAGGTCATTTATTGTTTTAATACTGATGATTTTGGCATACAGCTCATGAAAACCCAAAATTCCTATCTCAAAGAATTAGCATATTTCATCTGACCAATAAAAGAAGTGTTTGTAATACAAAAAAAAGAAAAAGTCAACCTTCAAATAATTATGTTCAGTTATGCACTCAATACTTGGTCGGGAATCCTTTTGCAG
>JACXGM010002832.1:28792-44861 GCA_016801145.1 Umbra pygmaea | reverse complement strand
GCAGTTGTAGTAAGTTCATAGGGAGGCCCTAGATGTGTGTAGTGATTTTCGAAGCAATAGACTCAACAACAGTGAAGCTATTGAATTTATTCCAATAAATATATATAATAAATAGACAGAGCAATATTTACAAAAAATAGCAGTTGTAGTAAGTTCATAGGGAGGCCCTAGATGTGTGGAGTGATATTGGAAACAATAGACTCAATAACATTGACGCTATTGAAATGTATGTTTGTGTCGACTTTCGGTTTTGCACTTTGTAAACGGTGCCTAGACGTTCGGCTGAAGGCAGAAAGCTGACATTGATGCATTTCATTTATCCACATATTTCGATGGTTCTTTCGGAAGAAAACCGTGTTGTAGCTTGTTGTCTACCTTACTACGGTTAGACAGAGCTGCCTATTGTGTAGTGAAAACGTTTTGGTTACGAGCTATTGAACCGCAAACTGCGAATGTGCCAATCTGCCAATCTCTGTCTAACTTTACCGAAGTGCGTCGTCATTATTTACTGTACATGCCTAGTTTAGTAAACAAAGGATTTCACTCAGCTAGAAGCATGGCAAATATTTTTGTATTGATACAATACACCGGCTGTAGTATTACACTAAGTTACGTGGTATCAACAAATGCATCATACGAATTTACCCTTTTATTTATTTATATAAATAAAACAAACATATTGCATGTTATTTTGACTAAATGTAAAGAGGAACTGGTAGCATAACAAATCATAATGATCCTTTTGTAGGAAGGCCCAATGCTTAGCTAAGCTAAGCTTAGCTTAGCGGCTAACTAGTTGTGTGCTCATACATACACCAGTAAAAAAGTATTTGAAGTAATAAATAATAACATGTTTATGTAAAGACATAATTAATATAATGAAATAACACGTACATACACTTTTGATGCTGCATTTGGGGTGAACAGGTGCTCCGTTGGTTCATGTTGTTATCAAAATGGTTCCTCATGTAACTCCAATGGAATTGTCAGTCTCAGTCAGGGAGAATATTTACAGTCCAATTTTCCTTTGCTAGCAGTACCAAAGATTATGTAACTGAATATTTCTTGCTAGAACCTGCCATGTTGAGAAATTATGTTGTAATCCGTCAAAGACCGAGAGAGACCGAGAGCACTATAACCTCAATGCGCAAACCGTGCGTAACTGAACAAAACAGAAAACTTACTTTGAACAGAGCAAAATCTTTACTGTACATCGTGTAATTTGTTGAGAACAAAATATGCAACAACAGTCAATGGAAACCAAACTCACCAACCGATTGGGGGTTGGATTCAAACTCAGAACAAAAATCTAAGTAAACAATTGAAATCACAGGCTGTTCCAACTTGCATGAATGTCATCACGGCAACTCATAATGTGACTCAGTAGTGTGTTTGGCCCCCACGTGCCTGTATGCACTCTGACAACGTCTGGGCATGCTCCTGATGAGATGGTGTCCTGAGAGATCTCCTGACAGACCTGGATAAATGCAGTGAGCTCCTGGACAGTCTGTGGCGCTACTTGGTGGTGTCGGATGCACCAATACATAATGTCCCAGAGGTTCTCAATTGGATTCAGGTCTGGGGAACGTGAGTGCACGTCAATGGCATCAATGGCATCACTGCCTTTGTCATCCAGGAACTGCCTACTCACTCTGGCCACATGAGGCTGGGTACTGTCCTGCACCAGCCTAAGGTCTGAACATGGATCTGAGGATTTAGTCCTGGTACCTAACAGCAGTCAGTTTAATTGTGAAACCTGCTTAAAAGTACAGTACACTGTGTAGATTTTGCAGAATGAACTACTTTCAGTTTCTAGCTTCCCAAAGTTGGAATATATATGTCAAGATATTTAAAATATTATATATTTTTTTATTGGAGAATGATTTCCATTTGCCATTTGAACAAGAACTTCGATGAGGATATGACAAGTTTTGCTTCCACAGTGATTGTCAACTGTTCAGCTGGAAAGAAAACGTAGTTCCGTTGTTACTGCTGAAATTCCTCCTCTAATCTGACCATCGGTGTGGATGTCACTTGCGGTCAGAAAGAACAATCATAAACTGAAGATTTAAAAAGTTATTGTTGTGTTGCATCAAATAGATAACATTGACAAACCACAATGTCTTCTACAATTGTCTGAATGCTAAGAAGCCATTTTGCAACTTCCATTGATCTTTTCAGTTAATTACTGTAATTAGTGCCATTCAGTGCAGGGGCATTCCAAATACGGTGACAACAACCATAGAGCATTTCTGTTTCCAGCAATGGGCAGTGGTATATCAATAAAAAGTAGGTTACTGTCAGAATTTCCCTGTAGATTTGTTATAGTGTAGGGCAACTGACTGGTGTCAGTAAGGTCACTGGTTCCAATCCCCTAAAGCCCAGGGTGAAAGTTTGTCTTTCTATCTGTGATCAATGCAGTCAACCCTGATTGCTTCCTCCTCCTATTAACATTTCCCTCAGGTCATTTTTACAAATAATAATAGGTTCTTAATCAACTTGCCTGATTAAATAATGGTAAAATTAAACAAATTTTTTGTAATACTGCACTTTTTTTTTTTGCAGAATATCAAAATCAAGATAATTTCATAATCTGTTCTAGACATATCATTGTGGACCCAATATGGTGAATGATTGTGGACTTGTGGGATAACTACTTTAGAAAGGAAGTGTTGGATGAGATCCCACTCTGGACAATGTTAAGATTTGCAAAGCTGTTTTTCACTCACTTTTATAGAGATGTGCATTTTGATAGAAAGTCTTACAATGAGTTAATGGAATATATAAACCTATAGAAACACAGTATATTCAATTACGTTGATTGAGAAATGATTCACATTTACATGATGATCTAGCCAAGGGATTGGAAGAAAACACACAAGTACAATAAAAAACTGTGTACAATTTATGGGAAAACGTCCAACAAATTAAACAAATAAATGATACTATAGAAGAATATACAGATCGATTGCGTATGGGCTCACCATATGACAATGTTTTTACACATTGAGGAAAACATGTATCACTGAGTAAACATATGGTCTGCAGATTTGGCTCATCTGGTGAGATGTCGTGAGTCTTGGCTCTGTGTGCCCTGGCATTTGAAATGCTGACAATAAAAAGGATGATATCGGCGTAGTCACACGTGAAAATGCTATGCTTGTTGAGTCAGCATTGTAGGGCTAAGGTCGTCTTGCTGGGAAGTGTTCGTGTGTGTGTGTGTTTGTGTGTGTGTGCTTGTGTATGTGTGTTTGTGTGTGTGTGCTTGTGTATGTGCACCAGATGGAAAGGAATGTGTCTTTGCATCCTGTCCTTTCGACCGATTGAAGCTGGTAGAATTGTGAAGTCATCAATCAGTGCGAAATTACAATCCAATGGCATCTCAATGCACCAGAGGCTATGTGTGTGTTTTTTTTGTTTTACTATACTGTGAGTACCAATAGTCCTCACAAAAATAGAAATTATGTAACTGGCCAGTCATGCTAACAAATAAGGCTATATTTAACTTAAATGTACAATATGTTAATTAACATGGTTACTATAATAAAAAAGACAGAAAGTGCCAGGGCAACGCACTTCCGTTGAGTTGTGTCTTTAGCCAAATTCAGTTTGATGCTGTTAAGTGGTATTGTGGTAGTTTGAATGCTCCAGTTATTGAATCCAATTTAGGACAGTACTCAGCCATGTGTCTCTGTCTGCAGGCATTTTAGGGCTAGTAGGTCCATAACAGTATGGAACTACACAAGCTATCCTAATTTCACCTCGAGCCAGATGTGACAGAAACAGAGTGCCATATTAAGATGTATTCCCATCACGCTAACTATTTCGACTGCAAAGCTTGCCGGCTTGTTTGGTTTTCATAGCCACGTTGTTCAGTAGCTGTGAAATTTCACATTAAATTGAGATTACCTGCGTTGCATTGGTAATGTGGAAGTATCTCTCTTCCCTGCAGAAAAGTATTTTGTCAGAAAGACAATTAATTTGTTTTTCATTTCACTGCACTCTTTGAAGAGATAAACTCAGCTTTCAAAGTCAGGTAGTGCCCACCTGTGTGTCCTTCTGTTGTTTACGTTCCTATTCTCACCTAGTCACAGATATCACAGGAGGACAAGCCTTTGGGAATCCAACCTCAACATCTGTTTTCAACTGGCTATCAACACTGCTGTCAAAGATTACACAGTGAACTCCAAAAGATCCAAAATAATTTGGACATGGACACAGTCTATGTGTAATCAAAGACATTGGGCAGGAATGGTGGCCTAGTGGATAGCACCGTGGCCTCACAGCAAGAAGGTTCTGGGTTTAAACCCCGGTCCTCCTGGGCCTTTCTGTGTGGAGTTTGCATGTTCTCTCTGTGTCTGCGATGGATTTCTCTTGGTGCTCTGGTTTCCCCCACCATAAAAAACTTGCACGTTAGGTTCTCCGGTTGCTGTAAATGGCTGCCCACTGCTCCCTTGAGGAATGGATTAAATGCAGAGAATACATTTTGCTACGTGTATGTGACAACATAAATACCTTTAAAGTACAGAGTGTTTGCTTTAATTTCAGGGTAGATACATGCATATAAAATATTTTTTTTTAAATTACAGTATGTTTTAGGCATACTCCCCCACTGTACAGTACCACACATATTTAGACATTTGGCATCATGGCTGTTTTCCCTACCACCGATTAAATCGCAGGGGAGACAATGGAATGGTCTCTGTCTGTTAGTGCATTTCTTCAAGTGTTATAGCTGTGTTCTCTGATTCTAAAATGCATTTTTTGCACAAATGTCCATGAAAGTCCGGTCTTACTGTTGACAACCTACATTTTCATAATTACATTGATTAGGATATACTGAGACCTAGACATTAATACGTGTGCCGTGAATAGTCTGATCCTTTCACAAACCAAAAGCACATCTGGTGTAGCGTTTTGGTAGCATTGCAGACTTTGATTCCAAAGGAAACCATCAAAACGATATGTTATAGTTTGGGGCAAATGTGCCATCTCATTCAAAACTTCTAAACAACTCTGTATAATTCATGAAGATCAAAATACATAATTACACTAATAATTTCAAACACCTACAAAGTCCATTAACACCTATGCTTGCACTCATAATTCTCTCCGTATGCCAAAAGAAGCTGGTTTGATCCACCGTTTGTGTCAAAGCAAATCACAATGGCAATCATGAGGCAAATAAATCAGGATGAATCGATCAGAAATTAAATAGAGCTCTAGAAAAAATTAAGAGACCACTGCAGTTATTTGTTAAATCAACCCCATTGAAAACCTCTGGAATGTGATCAAGAGGAAGACGAAATTATTTTTATTTAAAAAATCATTTTACCCATACTCATACCTATCAATAGTAAAACCAGAGGACCTTGATTTTGCAGTGGTCTCTTATTTTCTACTGAGTTGTATATGGCAAATTACTGGGTGGACCAAGAACACATACTCTACACAATAGACAACCAGTAGATATCCAAAAAAAGAATGTTCTTTCCAACTGTTCAGGCACACTCTCCAGGAGGTAAGCATGGATTTGTCTGCCACTACCATCCACACACGGGTTTACCAGACAAAATACAGACACAGAAGTGCAAGGTGCAAAATATTAGCCTCAAAACAACAGAAACTAGACTGAATAATGTCATATACAGTGCCTTGCGAAAGTATTCGCCCCCTTGAACATTTCGACCTTTTGCCACATTTCAGGCTTCAAACAAAAAGATATGAAACTGTAATTTTTTGTGAAGAAGCAACAACAAGTGGGACGCAATCATGAAGTGGAACGAAATTTATTGTATATTTTAAACTGTTTCAATAAATAAAAAACTGACAAATTGGGCAAGCAAAATTATTCAGCCCCTTTACTTTCAGTGGAGAAAACTCTCTCCAGAAGTTCAGTGAGGATCTCTGAATGATCCAATGTTGACCTAAATGACTAATAATGATAAATAGAATCCACCTGTGTGTAATCAAGTCTCCGTATAAATGCACCTGCTCTGTGATAGTCTCAGAGGTCCGTTGAAAGTACAGAGGAACAAGAACAAGGAACACACCAGGCAGGTCCGAGATACTGTTGTGGAGATGTTTAAAGCCGGATTTGGATACAGAAAGATTTCCCAAGCTTTAAACATCCCAAGGAGCACTGTGCAAGCGATAATATTGAAATGGAAGGAGTCAGACCACTACAAATCTCCCAAGACCCGCCGTCCCTCTAACCTTTCAGCTAATACAAGGAGAAGACTGATCAGAGATTCAGCCAAGAGGCCCATGATCACTCTGGATGAACTACAGCTGACGTGGGCGAGTCTGTCCATAGGAAAACAATCCGGCCTTTATGGAAGAGTGGCAAGAAGAAAGCCATTTCTGAAAGATATCCATAAAAAGGGTCGTTTAAAGTTTGCCACAAGCCACCTTGGAGACACACCAAACATGTGGAAGAAGGTGCTCTGGTCGAATGAAACCAAAACCGAACTTTTTGGCAACAATTCAAAACGTTATGTTTGGCATAAAAGCAACACAGCTCATCACCCTGAACACACCATCCCCACTGTCAAACATGGGGGTGGCAGCATCATGGTTTGGGCCTGCTTTTCTTCAGCAGGGACAGGGAAGATTGCTAAAATTGATGGGAAGATGGATGGAGCCAAATACAGGACCATTCTGGAAGACAAGCTGATTTTCTTGACCTGAGTCAAAAGAACTGAGAATGGGGACGGAGATTTGTCTTCCAACAAGACAATGATCCAAAACATAAAGCAAAATCTACAATGGAATGGTTCACAAATAAACATATCCAGGTGTTACAATGGCCAAGTCAAAGTCCAGACCTGAATCCAATCGAGAATATGTGGAAAGAACTGAAAACTGCTGTTCACAAACGCTTTCCATCCAACCTCACTGAGCTCGAGCTGTTTTGCAAGGAGGAATGGGCAAAAATTTCAGTCTCTCGATGTGCAAAACTGATAGAGACATACCCCAAGCGACTTACAGCTGTAATCGCAGCAAAAGGTGGCGCTACAAAGTATTAACTCAATATTCATAATTTTGCACGCCCAATTTTTCTGTTATTTATTTGTTATCCAATCAATTTTGTTCCACTTCATGATTGTGTTTCACTTGTTGTTGATTCTTCACAAAAAATTATAGTTTCATATCTTTATGTTTGAAGCCTGAAATGTGGCAAAAGGTCGAAAAGTTTAAGGGGGCCGAATACTTTCGCAAGGCACTGTACAATGCTTTTTCTGCAATTTTTTTCAAAAACAGATGATTGTGCTGTTCGGGTGCTTCTGTTCGGTTTATAGTGAAATACCACAAGGTCCAGAATTTGTGCCTGCGCCCTGCAAGTTGCTTCAGTGACATTAAATTAGCATGAGCTATAAAGACACTGGCTGGACGAAGCGCGTCATTTTTACAACTGGTCACAATATATTCTGAGAAGTATATGCCCTGTCTGGCTTCAGTAGACTAGGTACAAATTTAACCAACAAAGAAATTAATTTAAAATGATCACACAATTGCACAAACGAGACATGATTACTAGCTTAGCCCTTGGCCTACTAGCTATCAGAACACCAAACTAATAATATTGACAACGAGTAGGGCCTAATTTGAGCCAGAACACGCCAGAACTTTTTCCGGCACCTCCGATGTTGGATCTGGAACCTAATTTATTGGATCTGGCACCTGTGTCACTATGAAAAATCAATCACCTAAATGAAAGAAAAAATACTGTTTGTGTAGTGTTCAATGTTGTTATCTGTTTTGTTTGTCTTTATTCCTCATTGAAGTTAAAAAAAAAATCTTGTGTTTGCATTTTCGATGCGTTTTGAGGTGAATTTTCAGGGTCAGTTCAAGGGCGGAATCTTCATACGAGCAGAAACTAGTGTTGCCATGTCAGTGAAAATGAGCTAACTAACATTTTTTGTCTATTGAAGAAATTAAAGTTCAGAATCATTTAACGATAGAAACAAGTATAGTATAGTATAAAGAAAAATATGTAAACTCTGTTGTGCATAAATAAATGTAATTTGTTTATAGGCATTTTCCATGGTTTTCAGAAATTCAGAAATTCCCCATAACCTGGTAACCGTGGCTGCAACACTATTTCCAGATCTGTGTTGTCTTGATTCACCGGTATCAGTGTAGTGAGTAGACAATGAACCTGAAACAAACTTGGTGATTAACTTCTCAGTGGTGGATCTAGACAATTTTTACTGGTGGGGCCAAGGTGTGGCCAAGGTGGGGCCAGTGTTTAATCAGAGGGGCACATTTTGGCCTTTACATCTTTACATCTGCAAAAAAAACAACTATTTAGACAAAGTTGCATTCGGAAGGCCACACCCAAATCAAAAATATTGAAAATAATGATTTGCTATGGCAACAGTAAAGCCAACAGTAACTCAAAAAACATCTAATTACAACCAAGATATGCAGAACAGCATCTCTGAATGCACAACTGATTGAACCTTGAAGCAGATGGGCAACAGCAGCACAAGCCCACATTCCGAGTATTTTGTTGCTCGTTCCAGTTGTATGCTGCTGCAAACTGGAAAGACTTTCAGCCAAAGGAGGTATGGGCTTTTGGGGTGTGTAGAGAGATGTACCTGCTTAAGCGCAGGTTATGTGTGGGTAAGGCAATGGTGAGAAGAAAGTTTATGTACAGTGGGTTTTTGCGTAGAAGTGACTTGTATATGAGGTGATACCAGTGGGTCAGGCGTTGAGTGTGTAGTGAGGCCTAGCCCACTAGTGCATACACAGTAGGTCACTGGGGTGGGTGTTAAACGGGGCGTTGGTGACAAACCGGATGGCACCATATTAGACTATGTCTAACTTTTTCAGGAGGCAGATAGAGGCAGTTCTGTAAATTACATCACCAAAGTCTAGGATTGGTAGGATGGTCATTTTTACCAGGGTGTGTTTGGCAGCGTAGGTGAAAGAAGCCTTGTTGCAGAATAGGAAGCCATTTTTACATTTAATTTTGGATTAGAGATGATTAATGTGGGGCTGGATTGAAAGTGAACAATCTATCCAGACACATAGGTATTTGTAGGTGTCCATGTATTCTAATTTAGACCCATCCAGAGTGGAGATGCTAGTCAGGCTGGCGGGTACGGGTAATGTGCGGTTGAATAGCATGCATTTCGTTTGGCTGGAATTTTTTATTGCTGACCATATCCATCCTTTTATGACCACAGTGTACCCATCTTCTAATGGTTACTTCCAGCAGGATAACATGTCACAAAGCTCATATCATCTCAAACTGGTTTCTTGAACATGACAACAAGTTCACTGTACTCAAATGTCCTCCACAGTCACCAGATCTCAATCCAACCGAGCACCTTTGGGATATGGTGGAACAGGAGATTTGCATCATGGATGTGCAGCCAACAAATCTGCAGCAACTGTGTGATGCAATAATATCAATATGGACCAACATCCCTGAGGCTAGGACTGGGCGATAAAACGATAACGATATGTCTCGCGATTGCCACTTAATCAATATCAATAAAAAATGTGTTCGGTAAAACGTTCAATATTTTCCTTTGCTTCGTCGGAAGAAACCAGCGGTTGAGAAGCAATTTTGGTTGCATTAACAAAGGCACTCACTCTCTGGTAAACTAGCAATGTAGCGAGTGACACACTAACAACCAATCATTTAACAGTATCAAGTTTGGTTGCAAAATATTATTGTCTCGTGAGTCGTGTTGGATCCTTCAGTAACTGAAACTGATAAGTGGGAAATTAGTGCCGCAGCGAGCGAGGAAATTGTTGATAAAATGGTAAAAGTCAGCTCGCCAGCATGGCAGTGTTTGGTTTTTTAAAAGAACCGTCATCCCCACCAAGACTCATAATATCACAAACTTGTTTTCCCCACCTTTTCAGGTCTCAGGTTTCTCTGTTTATATTTAACACTTTGCACTATTTTATTACACTTTATTAAGTGTTTCTTAAGTATTCTAATTTTGCACCTTAGTGTAACAGATAATTGTTAAGTGTTCATTTTGATTTAAAAAATATGTTTACATTTTAATTATTTGAGGGTTTTCCATGGTTGTGTTGACATTTCTGCCTTTATAACTGAAGGGATTATAATCAGTGGAAGGTTAAATTTTAAATAAAAATGTTTAAATGTAATATTTTTTTCCTGCTCCTTATTCTAAATAGGTCATAAAACAGATCAATAATTATCGATATCGACCGATAGGAAACACTTATATTGTGATAGAGTTTTCAGCCATATCGCCCAGCCCTACCTGAGGCCATGAAGAATAAAGGCAGTTCTGATAGCAAAAGTGTGTCTAACCAGGTATTAGAATGATCTACATAATGAAGTGGCTGATGAGTTTACACATATTTCAAATGTGATTTTTATGCAATTCCCTGTAATGTAGAATTAAGTCACGTGCATTGCTTTCCCATATGGAAAACAACAGATTGTTGGCCAGTAGTCTACACGAAATAGAACAACGTTTAACACTAATATACCACACCTACTGGTGCCTTAAAGCTTATGTATATTTTCTTATCCCAATAATGCTGGTGATCAACCTGTTATGTTCTTAATAAAAGCACATGTTTCACAAAACTCAGTTTTGTCAAATTTCTGCTAATTGTTCTGGTGTTCACTGACAAATTGATATAATCTAAAAGTACTATCTACAGTGTGTCAGGAAAGTATTCACAGCGCATCACTTTCTCCACATTTTTATTTATGTTACACCCTTATTCTGAAATTGATTAAATTCATTATTTCCCTCAAAATTCTACAAACAATACCCCATAATGACAATGTGATAGAAGTGTGTTTGAAATCTTAGCAAATTTCTTTAAAAAAAAAAGCACATATACAGTAGAGTACATAAGTATTTACAACCTTTGCCATGAAAGTTGTATCCTATTTCCACTGATCATCCTTGAGATGTTTAATTAACCTGATTGGAGTCCAACTGGTAAATTCAGTTGTTTGGACATGATTTTAGAAAGGCACACACCTGTCTATATAAGGGCCAATCTGAGCGATCAGGGCAGAAGGGCCTTAGTCAGGGAGGTGACCAAGAACCCAGTGGTCCTTCTGACAGAGTTCCAGGATTTCTCTGTTGAGAGGAGAACCTTCCAGAACAACAATCTCTGCAGCACTCCACCAATCAGGCCTGTAAATGGCACGAGAACACGTCTGGAGCAGGCCAAAAGGCACCTGAAGGACTCTCAGACCATGAGAAACACAATTTTCTGGTCTGATGAAACAAAGTTTGAACTCTATGGCCTGAATGGCAAGTGTCATGTCCCTATAGTGAAGCATGGTTGTGGCAGCATCGAGCCAAGATAACAAAGGAGTGGCTACAGGAAAACCCTGTGAATGTCCTTGAGTGGCCCAGTCAGAGCCCAGACTTGAACCCAATTGAACATCTCTGGAGAGATATGAAAATGGCTGTGCACCGAGGCTCCCCATCCAACCTGATGGAGCTTGAGAGGTCCTGCAAAGAACAATGGGAGAAACTGCCCAGAAATAGATGTGCCAAGCTTGTAGATTCATAGTCAAAAGGACTTGAGGCTGTAATTGCTGCCAAAGGTGCTTCAACAAAGTATTCAGTAGAGGCTGTGAATACTTATGTGCACACTTCTTTCACATTATCATTATGGGGTTTAGTTTGTAGAATTTTGAGGAAAATAATGAATTTTATCCATTTTGAATAAGGGTGTAGCATAATAAAATGTTGAAAAAGTGAAGCGTTTTGAATACTTTCCGGATGCACTGTAGATAGAGCAAAATCCCTTTATTCAATGATAAATAGGCAGTGTTGGGCAAGCTACTTGGAAAACGTAGTGAGCTAAGCTACTAGTGACTCTACAGTACATTAAATGAAGCTCCACTGCACTGAAACTCCCACCCCAGAGAAATGAAGCAAGCTAAGCTACAGGAACATGGAAAAAGTAGTTTACTACATCTAAGCTATTTTTAATTTTTTATGTATTGACCCAACTTAATTTCAAGTCAATGCTATCAGTGATAAATAAAAAGGTCAGTCAAACAGATAGACAGGAAAAACTGTTCATTTAAATTGATTATTAAACAATAATCTGTGCTCTCGGCTCTCACTGTTCCAAAACCATGATAATGCTGAATTGGGAACATTTGCAAGACAAAATGTAACTTAACTCCAAACTCAATCATATTTTTTGTAGTTTTCAATAACTTACTGTAGTGCAGGTTCAATATGTTAAGTCAGGGTGTCCTATATGGGCAATTATCGGACAATAAATAATTATCAAATTGCATTAATTATAGCAACCTGCATCTATTGATCAATTTAAACATGTTTTTATGCTGTTGCAGATTGATGTAATTGATCTTTAAAAAAACGAACAGCCATTGTTGCCTGAGCACGGAGATGGAGGACCGCTTACAAATTCTGCCTGGGATCATGTTGGAGATCGTTGTTTTCAGCTGTTCAAATTAACGATACAATTGAACAAGTCACTAAAAATGGACTCATAACTCTCGAGTCACTAAAAATAGTAGTTCAAAATGAACAAATAGTTCACTAACTGCACATCACTCAAAGACTGGTACACGATGTCACAATCATATGCAAGTGCTTCTGTCGGCTACACCATAGGCTACAGGTCCTTAGCAGTTGTATTTTAGACATGAGCTTCAGAAATGCTTGGAAAAATGTTGCTTGTGTGGACGCTACTGCACTACTTGATCAATAAAATAGCTTCACTACTGATTCAGAAAACATAAATTCTTCCACCATGCTACTGAGAAATGTAGTTAAACTAGTAATGGCGCAGCTTGTAGTGACACTACTGCCCAACACTGTAAATAGGTTAATTGTCTGCTTATATTTTTCTGTCTAATTGATAATCAGATAGGATAAGACCCATGGTCTATAATTATTTGGAAATCATTTGTAAAAATGAAGCAAACAAGTGACAATGTCTTGAGAAAATTACAATATACATTTTTTTGAGACAAAACAAAACTTGCAAGTTTGCTGGCTATACAGCTCTTTTTTCATAAAGAGTCTGAGTAAATATATATATATCTTGACAGCTGATGCACAAGCCTATAACAACCAAATTATGCTTCGTAGTATATTATTTTTGTAGAAAAATAAAATGGACACAATGTAGCTCAACAAAAACGCTAAACAAGCATAGCAGAATGTGCCGCACAACAGACTACATGATAAGTTACATGTTCTTAAAAATAACCATGCATAACCAAGTACCAAACAAGTGAATATGATCGTTCTATGAGTAGCCTAATAACTTTCATTAGCTGTCTAGTTAGAGCTGGCTATAGCCAAACACACCATCAGTCAAATCATGCAGGGCACTAGGATGCATGTGGTCCCACTGAAACATAATCAATATTGTGAAAACTGCAGGTACTGAAAAGGCGCCAAATACCAACGTAAGAACAAGGATAAACACATTATGAACAATATGTGTTGCATCACACCTAAATATGCACATTAAAAGCCAAATATCTGGCCTTTTTATGGTTTTATTATGTGGTACTAAATGCTACAAACCCACTATTGCATGTGTTAAATTTTTCCTTTAAGTTCCATGACATCATTTGCACTCAGAGTTTGAAAAAAGATCTTGAAAGATATTGTCAAATACACTGCAATGTCAAAGCAGAAAGGAACGCTATCTATTAAACAAGGACAACTACATACTGTATACTTGCTGATCACTGGGATTATGCATTCAGTGAAACACAAACACTACAATAAATGTTACAAAACAGTAACCCATTCATTCAATCAATAATGTCTATGCATAAACTTCCCAGGATTGCAAAAAAGTGCTTATGAAATATAACAATGAAATCGTCTCAAATCAAACTTTTAATAAACACATTGCTTCTAATATGATGTTTTTAATAGAACATTACCTACGTTTCAACTGTTTTTCATACTGTATTTGTTTCATTTTCTTCTGCCTTCTGTGAAGCTCAGGTACTTGCTAGTGAATCATTATTATTCACCTATCTCTTCTATAAGACTAATAATTGCTGCATTGTCCTACAGGCCACCCAAGGACATACAGTACAGCCGGTAATGGCAGGTTGGGGAAACTAAAGCCTCTTGTTAGCGTTTGCTGTTTCACTATTAGAACATCTCCCCAATGGAGGGATTTTCAATATAAAGTTCAGACCATTGGATAGTGAATGGAGATAATAGGGTTTTGTCCCTGGAAGTGGTCCCTTTTGACAAATCCCTAATTTGACAATGAGCTGATAGTGGGCTGTAATTATAGTTAATGGATCAGTGGTGCATCTTCAAGTTCTACATAAAGAGAAAAATCTATATCAAAGCCATACCAGCCTGGCTGGACCAAGGACCCTGAGTCTGTAGACAGAAAATGTTCTTGACTTTCTTTACTCTGCAAGCACCTTGGTACCTGTATAATTAATCACCACAACAAGGTTGTTCAAGGTGCAGGGACAATCTTGGGTTTAATTAGATTCCAGTCAAGTCCCAATAATTTGCAACAAATTAAGACACATTTATGTTAAGATACTGATTCTATGCATAGGAACCGTGCTGTACCTGTCTCAAATAGTGTCTGTGTTTACTATAAAGCGCTTTGCATAGGGATTTGCCCTGTTAATCGGCGGCTTGTTTACATTTCTGCACAGGGCATATCTTGCTGTGAATATGCTTGTAAACGGTAGTAGGAGCAAGTCTTCATCAGATTGATCAGGGTGTCTTGTATTCACATAGAATTCAGAAATCATTATTATACCCAATATGCCTTAAATGAAATGAGGAACTACACGGCTATATGCTAACCAGTTAACACTGACTTTCTGTAGACATTATTCTCATCATAAAGAACCATTTCCTCAAATCCTCTTCTCCACCAAGCAGCCTTCAGATGGTATTGTTAATTAGTAACCCGTGTTGTTTCCCTTCTCCCCCTCTTGTTTCATAGAATTTTCACCGTGAAGTAAAGGAAAAGGCTAGAACAAAGCAGAAGTGAATGAATTGTTATCCACGGCAGGGCTCAAAGAAATCTCCGGCCATCAGATTTCCGCCCTGCGTCCCTCAGAGTGGCTCTGTTATTGTTCTCTGACACAGGCTGATCTAAATGCCAGTGGCAGGCCTTATTATCCCACAGTCATTGTATCACAGATGTAATTCTAAATATAAAATTCATTTAAAAAAGACCATTAATATTCCCACTGGGGTCTCCACTGTCTCTTTCATAAGATATACTACCGGACTCTTTCTTTCATTGCATTATTAACTAGCCTGCCGCAACACTATCAACATCATCTCTGGCTGTCTGGTACAATGTATTTTCATGTACGAATTACTGGTGTCTTAGGCAATTTCCTTTGAATGCCACTGAGGCCTGTTTGTACTCTGAGCTGCCCTGGATGTTGTTGCAGCACACAATCGCCTAGCAAGGGATGAGACATAGCTACATTTCATTTTTGGATTTTTCACTTTTTAATAAGATATGTGGTACCTTACCTAACCTGCACTTTTTACTGTAAGAAGGAGGAGAAGGAGAAAGTGCAATAATAAAAATTGCAGGCGAGGCAATGGTGAGGGAGTCGGTGTGGGGGCTGCACCAATAAATGAATAAAACATCTTATATCAATGAAGTCAAACCTACTTTTTGGGTCTGTAGTCTGGGATGCTGCGGTCTAGGGAGATGCGGTCACTGAGCTGGGCGTTGTAGCCGTACTCCTCGTACTTCCCCTCCCCGTCAGCGTGGTTGTCTTCCCCCAGAGTGGCAGCTGCTCCTCCCTGTCCCAGACCCCCAGGGCCCTCCACGAGCCCCATGGGCTTTGCCAGTCCTAGACAACACACAACACACACACACGACACACAACACACAACACACAACACACACACACAACACACAACACACAACACACAACACACACACACGACACACAACACACAACACACAACACACAACACACAACACACACACACAAGACACAACACACAACACACAACACACGACACACGACACACGACACACGACACACAACACACACACACGACACACAACACACAACAAACACACAACACAC
>JACXGM010002832.1:0-28692 GCA_016801145.1 Umbra pygmaea | reverse complement strand
AGAGGCCATGCAGAGGGACGGCTGATTGGCATTCATGAACTGTGAGGACCATGAGGAGTGGCAGACAGTCTGTAGCCCGGGCCCTCTGTAGGGCATCATTACACTGGCTGCCTATATATCGTAAAGGTGCGGAAAATTCTAACCTGGAGGCAGCCTTTTTAATGTGAAAGAGCACAGCTGGGGTAGGGAAATGCAGTGATGAGCAAGACATAGTTTGCATCACTCTATTTTGAATCTTTGTCAGTTTTATGTCATTGAATATATAAATGCCTTAAATAATTCCAATGCCAAAAGTCATTAATTACACACAGCCTTCTTTTAAATATGAATGGTACACATACAGAATCGCTGATACAAAGCCGAAGCATTCCTTTTTCAACGGACCTAGTGGACTTAGCGATACCATAGCGTATCGACTCTGGCTTATTATGAATGTAACAGTAATCCTAATTGCTGTGACCTAGAGGTTGTGATTTAGGCTCACAAGGGTCAACCAAATGCACACTTTCACACTCTAGCTTGTTTACATTCCTGGACAGGGAAATAACTCCAACATTTTGTAGCTTCATGGGAAAGCTGTTTTACAAAACCGACGGAAACATGCTCCAATCTACATCAATTGGGCTGCAGCATAGATATTTAGCAGGTTTAATTTCCTAAGTGGGCCCATAACAGAGAATATCAATGTCATGAGTTTTGTGGAGAGGACAAAAAAGTGACTGAATACCTAAGCATAGAAGTAAACACTATCACTTTTCCCTGAAAGAGATTATAAGAAATGAGTTGCCGGGCTTGGGTAATAAGAAACTCAGTGAGTGTAAGGATAATCAAAAGGGGGTCTTAAAGCCACAGAATATCAAGGACGTCCAAGCTTATCTAAAAAACCTGTCAGCAAGTAGCTGTGCTGCTGTTAGAGTAAAGGGCAAAATATTGAAACAGTCTACCCTCTGCCACCTGGCACCTTTCACATACAGAGGAGCTATCAGGGGAGATCCTAGTCATTTGGTTTTAAAAGAGCTTATTCGTATTAAGACCACAAGTTGTTAAAGGCAATGGCTGAAGTTGATTAAACAGGTACGAATGTGCTAACATGCTACTCTCTCGGCTGCTCTATAAATGTCATTGCCTCGTTCCTCTTGCACTTCTGTATCATACAGACATGCTTTAAGTTGCCTTGAGCTGGTGCACATTACAGTATGAGTCACCCCTCATCCAAAGGTCTAGTGGTTTTAAATGCGTTCAGGGTTTTTTTTTAACAGTGACTAATCAGTGGGTGAAAAATATTCAAAAATCATATTTTTTCTCAGCAAGACAAATAAGACAACATTTCCTTTCATTTACAGAGGATCTATTATACTCTATGTATCTCAAGGTCTTAGTATTACTCAAATGTATGACCATGGTTAGATGGGGCATAGGAAGTAGGGAAAGTTGGAATGGCATTGGTGTAAGGTCAAAATTAGCCTTCATTTGCTTCCAGGTATAGACTGCACAGTGCACTCTGCATAATGAGATTAGGATTATGAAGTGATTTCTCCAGGCTAATAGGCAAAATGATCACAGTACAATAGAAACTGGTAATCTTCCTCTATTCTGAGACAGCTAGGTGATGCAAGAGTCCTCCGTCCATCTCGGATTAACACATGTTCATTTTACCTAAACTGTATGCTACAATACCAGATGAACACCTTAATAATTTAGACAAATTGCTCATAAAATGCATTTTACATGAATATATAACAATTGCAATGACGTTGAAGGCATAATCCATTTAAAACCAAGGATGCATAATAGTGCATACAAAATACTAAATACATTTTAAAATGTTGTTTTTGCATTTTTTAGTTCAGTTAGAAATTTGTCAAAGACTTACAGTACTGTGTAAATGTCTTAGGCACCAGTAAAAAAACAGCTATAAATGGAAGATGCTTTAAAAAAAATGTAATATAATTTAAATGTTTATCTAAATATAAAACTTATATTCTAAAGAGAAGAAAACAGTAAAAAATAAAATAAAATATATTACATTAGTTTGATTGTCCTTCGCCCAGTTTAATCCATTCTACACCCATTTCTGTTTCAGTTATTCAGGTTGGTTCTATCAGTGCATTATGTCATTGATCATTAGCATACTGTACCTTTTTATCATTGTGTCACCATGCACTATACCTAAAAGGTAATCAGGGTTTCATCTGTAACTATTACAGAACGTTACTTTCTTTTATGAAAGTATACATAACTCTCGGAAGCATTGCATTTTATGGCAAATGAAGGTTTGAAAATACATACATTGCTCATTATTAATGACACACTAATGCAGAACACAAAAGCTAAATCATTACAACTAGATTCAAACAATATCTAGGGTGCATACAACTTACAGTACTGTATGTGGACTACAAAACCCAGTAACCCACCCACTGGGCACAGGTCGTTGAGAAGACGCAATAAAGACATATTTTTGGGGCAGACCGTGTGGCGTAGTGGGCTAAGTCACTGCATTGCAGGACAGCCTATGACATGTTAGTCAATGGTTTGAGCTTAACTATGGCTTCTCCAACTTTGCCCGACCCTAGCAAGAGGCAGCGCAAAATTGGAATAGTTCTGCCTTGTGTGCAGATCGGGTTCCTGTAAGTTCAAGAGTGGACGTATAGATGGAGAGCGTAATCATCCCGCACATGATTTAACTAAATGCTTCCTTGTTGGAGGAGCAGCAGGCAAAGAATCATACATTTTTATCTCAAAGGCTGAGTTGCTAGATTTATCAACACAAAAATAAAATTTTTGGTAATCCGAATCTTGCCTCTTGCAGAGAACTCACATGGTTATGACACAATAGCTAGTATATTTTCACAAAAACGGCTGCTACGGGGCCATAATGTGAGATACAAGGTAATGGAGCTTTTAATACATTGTCCTTTTTCTTTAGAAATGAGCAATGGACAAATAGAGTCTTTAAACACTTTGGATGTAAATTTATATGTAAAATGAATGGGAGTCTATGGAATGCTAACATGAGGTGATAGCCAGGTAGCATCAGAATCCACCCAGGGCTGCTTCAACTTCCAAGCCAACGCCCTTGGTTTTAGGCAAAGGTAAACTTACTTCATCTCTTCTTCTCAGGTGATAGCTAGAGTCCACAAGCTATACCTGTTTAAAATATTGCCCTCTACTGGTAGCATTAGCTAACCATAACTCGAATCTTGCAAGCCCCATTACAAAACAGTCTAATACTGAACATAATTCATGAAGGTTTTTATTTATTTATTGAGTAAGTATTGCAGTCAAACATAATAATTCTAGTATTTGTTTTTCATATATTTTTCTTCATTATTTTACCATATTGTTTTTCAAGTTTTAGTTTACAATAATGGATTTTTGGGTTTGGATATTCTAAACTATGATGCACAGTGACATTGCGAAGGCTTCATTTTATATTCCTGTCATACGTCCAGTATGGTCTCCACAGGAATAGCGTGTTGCCTCTTCTAAACAGATGGACAGACACAGCAAGTAAACACTGCATACTAATGAAGATCTAGGGTCAGACATTCCCCCAGAAGCAAAAACATTTTTGGAGGGGTTTAAAATCTTTAAAATTCTGGGAGTTTTGCCATATGAGCTCAACAGTTGCCTTTTGCAAAGTGTCAGCTCTCAGGAGGGGGATCACATCAGGGCCAGTTCAGTGGTGCCGTCAGACATCCCTGGGTGGGGTTCACTACCGTTATGGAACCAGTCTGAATCCCAATGGCCTGCTCAGATGCAAACTAAGAAGCAACTGAAAATGAATCTGGAGTGCCTTTCTCCCTGCTTGAGACTCGGAAACAGCCTAACATCCCTGCAGTTTTGTTTTCCACAGTCCTGGTTGTTTGGTTCCCTAAATCCTTTCTTGTTGCTGGCTGAAAATGATGGTCATGGGTGAGAGGACGCATTCACATTGAGCCTGTGAAGTCTGCCTGCTGCTACTTGACAGTGGAGAGATATTTTAACATAGACATTTTGTGACTGAGAGTATTGGAACCAACGTCTCTTGGTACAGTTAAAGCTTGGGCAGTCAAAGCCAATGCAACTATGTTCTATGTCATATTATTTAGACTACTGTTTTGACCTTGTGTTTTTTACACTTTGTAGTAGAAGAAGAACCATCACAGGTGTTTGTAGAAGTGGCAACACACTGGACAGTTTATGGGTTTTTGGAGCTGCCTTTGTTGTTTTGCTGCCAGTACATTTGTGGTTTGATAGAGAATAATTTGACTAGAACTTTCTCACTCTGCTGCAGATTGATTTTTTTGAATGGCTTACAATGCTACAACATAATTCTGAGGATAGAGAAATGGAAAAACAGGCTTGATGCTAGGCAATGGTTAGGCTTTTGATGAACAATACGGACCAGGATAGAAAAGTGGATACAGTATTTATTTTTGCTTTTACTTGTTCATGTGGCAGGTGTTAGATAATGTTAAGTGTGTTAATTGACGTGAGATATTAAATAAGACAAACCATTAGCCATTTAATATTGTCTCTACAGCTCTGTCTCATTCAACAACTCCCAAGGGATTTTGTGAGTTGAAGATCGTCTTAAGAATTCCATAGCCAGATGCCAACATCTAGTCATTAAAAATGTTTTCCATACAGATAATCCAACTG
This sequence comes from Umbra pygmaea, assembly GCA_016801145.1. Classification (NCBI taxonomy): domain Eukaryota; kingdom Metazoa; phylum Chordata; class Actinopteri; order Esociformes; family Umbridae; genus Umbra; species Umbra pygmaea. The sequence continues at coordinate 24,045 of JACXGM010002832.1, read as the reverse complement.
ACAATTCAGGTGAGTCAATGCTCACTCAATTATTAACCTCAGTTAGCTTTGCAGGAGCCAAGCCTTCTGAGGCAGTAAGGCAGCAATGCTGTTATTTGACTTTAAAGCAAAAGCAATGTCGGGTTTGGGAATCCGGAATACAGTTTTATTTTTTTCCAATGCAATGATGACAGGCTGACAGATGCATCTATTTTTTCTGTTTCTGGGGTTAAACATTCAGCTGGCAATGTGAGATGTGTTTAATTCCATCCGACTTGGCTGATTCAGGTGGTGTCACCAACGTCAACCTCTGTTAATATTCCTGGTTCCCTCTTTAAACGGCACACTAGCACATCACGGAAATAATCCCAGAATGAGGTAATTACAGGGAGAAATCTTGTTAATTCCCTGTAAACACACAGGTTCTATTCATCCTTATGAGAAGAGCATCATATAGGGAAAAACAGTAGGATTTAGGACACAGAAATGAGGATGTGCTCCAGCAAAACATTCGGAAGGACCGTTTTTTTGTCTGTGGAGATATGTGGAAGGGAAGGCTAACTCCCATCCCACATTCATCAGGGCATGTCCAGATGCATATCCATCTTCCTTCCATTCAAAATCCCGTTCAAGCACACAATGCATTAAAGTCACCACAGCAATAAATTATGTAGCAACCTTGAATTTTTTTATTTGGGCACTATGTGATAGACATTCAGACTAAAAGACACTCCCATTTTGTAAATTATTTAAAGGGAAAGTGGAGTTCTGATCAAAGGTGGCGTGGAGATAGCATACATATTAATGTTTTGGATGTGGTAGAGTGGTCTGTTGTTGAAGAAGATAATAACTATGTATTTGGATATAAAAGCTAAAATGTGTATGATCCATAAAATATTGACCGGGGAAAATCATAATGCATACAAGTCATCATTTGCGTTCTTAGGACAAAAAACAAAACAAATTACTGTTGCACAGGCTTTTGGACTTATTCACTAGCTTTTTCAATTTACATGATATTTATATAACATGTATATTAAAAATCAACTCACACTGTCACAGGAATTACAAGAGCCAAGAGTTTGGCTCACATTAAAAATATTGTAAAATATCACTGTATCCAGTAGAATAATAGGCCAATCCAAGCAAAATTTCATTGTAAACACATTGAACGCTTGAATAATGCAACCACACTCCATAAGAAACTTGAATAATGCATCAATTCACAACCATCTGCAGACAAAGTGTTCATTTTCTGTAAGATAAACACTCAACTGTAAGTAACTTCTATTTTAGTCAAACGCGCCAGTTGGTAACAGCACTTAGCTAATCAAGTAACAGCCAATCAAAAAAAAGTAAAATGAAAATGCTTCATGATTTCCCAGCTTGTGCACAATTAGTCTTTGCTTCATTCTGATCAACCGTAGCCTACTGATAACCATGAAGATGAACCAGATTGATTAGTATGCTGTACCCTACAACTGTGCAAAACAAATAACCTCTCCTCTCAGGGAACTTTGGTGGCACCTATGAAATCACCACACAATGCGATAAATGAAAACCATATCTAATTTGCATTATCTACCATCAATAAACATTGTACATTATTTTGATGGGATATTTTGCTTCCATGGTGTTCTGTGGCTAAGTATAGCCAGCAGCAATTTCATAATGCAAAAGCTGTCACTGCACCTTTTGGTGAAAACAAATGAAAAATAAGACTCAAATACTATGAACATTTTTATAGATTTATCTGAATTAGAAACATTGCTTTGCTATTATAATTCATACTATTAGCTAAATGAGACAGATCTGTTTATACTGAGCTCAGAAGAGCCTCATGTGCTTCCTTAGTGAGATGTAGAATAAAAAGTCAATGTAATCTTGGTCACCAGAAACCTGTAGTGAATTGTCCATAAATATTTTTGTGTGATATCTCGTCAAAACTTCATGAAAACATATGCAAAGGCCTGAAACTAGCATATAGTCAGCCCCATTTGTAAGCAATTCTAAGGCAAAATGTTTGAGATTCTACTGAATCCATGCTCAAAATGCAGACAGCAGAATGCTTCCTGATCCAAAGGTGTTGCTACAGACTGCATGTACAGTAAAGGAAAGTACTCCTAATATAAATAATGTAAACAAACATGGGACATGGGTAATATGCAGAATTGCAGAATATTATATTTTAAATACAAATACATCTATTTGTTACATTAATATCTAGAATGTCCAGAAATTATCATCAAAATTAAGCATTTTTTTCTTTGCCAAGAGGAATGTGAACAGTTTTAATGGCATTGGGTAAGAGGTGGGGCTTGGTTAGGACCCAAATAAATTATAATATCCATTCAGACTCTTGCCAGACATTTCTGTGCCCAGACCTCAAATAGTATTTTATTACCCTGATTTATAGTACAGTATAACTCTGTCGATATCCGGACACAAAGGAAATTATTTTCATGGATCTAACCTATTTAGAAGGGTAAGCATATATTCATGCCATGGCTTTGTTTGGATTGGTCAAATTAAAGTTTCAAAATAATCACAGGAAGGAAATAGCTGAAATGTCTGGCCATTTTGAATCTCAAGCTCTTCAGAAAGTGTCATTATTATGTAGATAGAATGTAGATTGTCAGATGAGGCAATGAATACCTTACAGAGATTCAGATTCGTAAAGGCTGCAACTGATGAATTGATTCTCATCAGTTACTGAAAATATTTGGCAGATGATTCCTCATCTACATATCATTACTGGAAAGTACATTTAATTTCATCCCAGGTTCCATTTCCTTACTCCAATTTGCCAGTGAGATTTCTGTCTGTGGTCTGGACAGTATGGAATTATTTACACTGTGATGAATACCAGGTATGGAATTATTTACACTGTGATGAATACCAGGTATGGGTTTATTTACACTGTGATGAATACCAGGTATGGGTTTATTTACACTGTGATGAATACCAGGTATGGGTTTATTTACACTGTGATGAATACCAGGTATGGGTTTATTTACACTGTGATGAATACCAGGTATGGGTTTATTTACACTGTGATGAATACCAGGTATGGTTGAAGCATCAAGTCTACATGAAACAAAATTACATTTCTAATTCCTTGTTAAAATATAACTCTCTTCAGGCTTTAACATATAACAACATTGCTTCCTGGAAGCATTTTTAAGAATTATAGATATGAGGCTCCACATTTCACTCAGGATAAATCCAGGACTAGCATGCCTCACTGATGACAAATGTGGTACTCCTCAGCTAAGGGTCACTAAGGGTCAATCAGCGGACATGGAGGTGCAGATAAGGGCGGACTGACCCTAGACCAGTGTCTTCAGACAAGAATATACTACGGCTCACCAGATATTTGAAATATGTTAAGATACACCCCTAACATTGTCATCTCAATGGAATGTTGGAACTTGTTGTAAAACATTGTATTGGTTGATGATTATTTTTTAGCAATTATATTATTTTTTTTAAATTGATGCCCATAACATAAATATGCAAATAAGAGGCCCTAGCTGTCCACTTCTGAAATGTTTAATGCACTGATTAGTTTACAACAATGTTCTATTAGCCTGTTAAGATAAAGCTTAAACCCAGATGATTATCCAGCAGAGAACAATAGCTCTTCAGCAGCTGAAAACCTTTGCCATTGGTCACTTATTTCTTAACTGAAAGAGTTGCTTACCAGTGTGCTGGTATGGTGCTGATAGGATTTTTCATTGTTTGTTGTTTTCTGATAGATATTATTACTGTATGTGTGATTGGTGTGTTTTGGTAATGGTATTAATCAGTTGTTGTTTTGGTGTGGATATTAGTTAGTATTAGTCAGTGGTTGTAATTTTGTTGAAAATACTAGATAGCATTTGTCAGTGGTTGTAATTTTGGTGAAAAAACTAGATAGTATTTGTCAGTGGTTGTAATTTTGTTGAAAATACTAGATAGTATTTGTCAGTGGTTGTAATTTTGGTGAAACTACTAGATAGTATTTGTCAGTGGTTATAATTTGGGTGAAAATACTAGATAGTATTTGTCAGTGGTTGTTGTTTTGGTAAAAATAATAGATAGTATTTGTCAATGGTTGTAATTCTGATGAAAATACTAGATACTATTATTCAGTGGTTGTTGTCTTGGTGTGGATATTAGTTAGTATTAGTCAGTGGTTGAAATTCTGGTGAAAATACTAGATACTATTAGTCAGTGGTTTTAATTTTGGTGAAAATACTAGATAATATTTGTCAGTGGTTGTTGTTTTGGTGACAATATTAGCTAGAGAGCATTAGTCTGGGATTGCAGCTCAAATACGAACCTGTACTGAACAGTGCACTACCCCTCCTGATCAAAATAGCATACTATAGGACTTATGGTGTAATTTGGGGTTGCCACTAAAACAGCTATTGCAAACAAACTGACTATTTCACAAATGTATGGAATATTTAAACATACACAATATCTAATATCACACACTGCTAAAAGATTATGGCCCACTGTCTAAATTAACGACTGAGCAGTACTGGAGCAATTCCCTAAATAATGCATAGGAGCTACATCAGTTTACAAAGCCCAATAATATCTAACATTGAGCTTTGTAAATGCTCTCTAAATCATTTGGGCCTTGCCTTAATCTCTTTGCATGTCATTTTAGAAAAATAAACAACTGAAAAATTACTTCAAATTACTGTCAGACTTGATAGGAGTTAAGATCTAAATCAGTACAGCCAAGCCCAATATAATTTTTTTATGATCAGTGACTCATTACTAAATTGGGATATCAATGAATTATTAAGTGTGTTAATAAATCGGCAGATGCTAAAAATGGGACAGGAGGGAAGAATTCCTCCAAAAAGTGCCTGTGCCTGGCAAATGCATGTTGGCTCCGTAGCCCCTCGCACCAGATAAAGCACACTGAAAGAGATGATGCATTACGCTTTCGGTGAAGCAGAGTCTCCTGGCTTGGCTCCAAAGGCAAAGCATAACTCATACTGACAAAGTGACCTGCACATATACAAATGATGCCAGCCAGCACCAAGCCATAGGAATAAGATGCACTGAAATAAAAACACCCGAACTACCAGTTTGTTGGGGCTGTGTTGTTAAGCATAGACACTACATACAGCTCAAATTTAAAAAAGAGAATAAACTGACTTCCAAAGCACTTTTAATTTCACACAAAATAATGCTCATAATAACATAGAACCATCACAAACAGGCCGTTTGCTGAGCACCAAAATACATTTTGACTATGATGGTTTGACAGATGTAGTACACGTGTCTTTTACATTGGAAACTAAACTGAAAAGCAAAGCCATACATTCTGCTGGTTTGGACATATTGCTGCCCTGCTGTGATCAGTGTGAGACACAGGTGCAGATGTTGTTTGTGACTGTGTGAAGTCTTGTGTCTCACTCATATGGCATACCGTAGCTGTGGTGATGGCCTGGTGCTGTTGATATTAACTTACATGATGTTAACCTTTTGCCTTGAGGTTTATTGACTTAGGAATGTGAGTGGCGGCCAACTTAATAATATTGAGGGTAATGCATTTGCTAGTTCAAACAAATCAGTAAAAATTAAAGTATATACTTATGTTACTCTACATTTTGTGATGCTTGTGTTATTTTCGTTAGGGTCTACAATGTTTAAGTACAGTAGCTTGTTTGAAATTATATGTTGGAATTTTCCACCTTTGTATCTCTCATGATTAATGTGCTTAGGAAAATTAAGCATACTAAGAGAGTATTTTTGTTTAACATATTTCAAAGGATACATTGTTAGACAGACCAAACATCATGCAATACATTTTAATGGTTATTTTTCTCCAATTTTATAAAATAACCATTAAATATGGTTAGATTTCGAAGATCAAGATTATTGTATTGTGAATGATTAAAGTGAATGACCAAAACTTATAGAGAGGCTATTTTTCATGTTTTATTTATTATTGGCCTAGGTGTTTTATTTCATTGGTTTGTACTGTATACTGTATGTCTGACCAGGTTAAGTGCACAAATCCTAAACGGTAGTATTCATTTTACTTGAGTATAGTGACTTAACTTGTTGGCAATAATCCCCATCTGTAACTGGATGGTAACACTGCACATAATGACCATACGGACTGATGCTATCTGATATATTGATATACACGTTGAATATTTCCTTTATCGACTATTGTATGAGTCCAATATATTACGTATAGATATGCTATAATATTAATGTTTTAAATAAACATAATACCATTTAATTGGTTGTAGACAACGTCCTCGAGCCGCTCCAGCCTCTGAAGTATGGACTGCCTGTCCACTAAGTTGGAAACTTTGCCATTCCTGGCTCGTAGCCTCTGGTCTGAAATCCTACCGATCTGAATGAGTTCCTCAGAACGGTCCTGTATTCTGCAGTACACGGAGAATAATATGATCCCAACAAAAACTAAAATGTTAACCGTGAGCAAAGTTTTTATTTTGCGTGCCACAGCCATTAAAACCTAACAGTCGGGCTGACCCCGTCAAGCCAAATTAAATTCCATTTCAGGTAATTAGCTGCCCGTTGGCTCTGAAGCAATGAAAGGCAAAGATTGTCAGTGGAAATCAACTTTCAAGTCCTGAAATTAGGAGCTGTCCTTTCAGCACCACTAGATACTACTGCAACGCTTCTCTCTAGCTTGTGTGGGTGGCTACTGTTGACATCCAAGCTTGCGTCTTCCAGACTCAGGGAACCAGATGCTGTTTTAAACAAGTCAAAGACTGACACAGATGCTGGGCAATACAATGGTTTCTACTCAGAGGATATGCACGCCGTAAGCCTAAATGTTGATGAATGCACTGCTGGTGAAGAGGAATCGAACATCTTCTGTCGTGTTCAATAAAAATAAATATGCTAGCATCAGACACGAACAATATCCTGAAATAGGATCCAATATTTACTATAGCAAAACATATTTGAGTGCACTGCAGTAAAAAAAGTCGTGGAATATATGAAATCTCAGCTCGTCCATTCTAAATAGTGCATAATACCGTATTAGCAAAGCAGCACCCACTATCACTGCTTTGACATTTCCTTTCTCAAAGGCGTCGTGGTCACAGGATTCGTCCTTATCCGGAAATAGATTCAGATGTATTTTGAAATGTGCACATGACACACTCAAATTTGCAGCTGTTTCTTCACTTAATCCACCTTTGAACACAATTGAACATTGAGGTGGAAATAAACTGAATTTGGGAAAATATTTCGTCGTCAAATGCTTTCAAACGGTTCCAATGCTCGCGCTGCCTCTGCCTGGTGAGCGAGCCAAACCTTTTCTGTTGCCAGCTCTCGCATGCTGTCTTGCATCCCACTCTCTCCCTCCCTCTTTCAGCCTCTTTCGGTCCGGAGGACGAGCGCAGAAATCGCTGGTGCGCTGTGACGTTTAGAGGCAAATTCATGAATATTCACTATCTCGGGAATAAAATAAAACATCCAAATAAAAGTAATATCCTTGAAATTAATAAGGGGCAGGCCCAGTCACTGTAATGATAAAAATGTTAGCCTATAATATTAATAAAATACAAAAAACAAAATCCTTAATCATAAATATTGGTATAGCCTACTAATTCTAGTGTGGTGACCTTGTATCATAGAGTTTTCCCTGATTGTTGTCCATTTGTTAGTTTGTTCCGTCAGCTTACTCATTTTTTTTTACAAATTACTTCTGATGAGCGTTTCAATCCATTGCTAAAGGGTAACAAGCTAATCAAATGCAGTGGTTTTGACCAACATGTGGAGATACCCTGGGAATACACTGTGTGGACTATACTTATCCCTCTTTCAGGGTGGTTAGTTAGATGGAATACACTTTGTGGACTATACTCAAACCTCTTTCATGGTTAGATGGAATACACTGTGTGGACTATTGTATACTCAAACCTATTTCATGGTGGTTAGTTCGATGGAACACACTGTGTGGACTATACTCATCCCTCTTTCAGGGTGTTTAGTTAGATGGAATACACTGTGTGGACTATACTAAACCCTCTTTCATGGTGGTTAGTTCGATGGAACACACTGTGTGGACCATACTCATCCCTCTTTCAGGGTGGTTAGTTAGATTGCATACACTGTGTGGACTATACTAAACCCTCTTTCATGGTTAGTTAGATGGAATAAACTGTGTGGACTATTGTAAACTCAAACCTCTTTCAGTGTGGTTAGTTAGATGTAATACACTTTGTGGACTTTACCCTCTTTCAGGGTGGTTAGCTAGCTAGATAAAATACACTGTGTGGACTGTACTCACCCTTTTTCAGGGTGGTTAGCCAGATGGAATACACTGTGTGGACTATACTCAACACTCTTTCTGGGTAGTTGTGGTCTGTTGGTGTCCCTTTAGTGGAGTGGTCTTGGCAATGTGGGTGGGTCTGAATCATGTCTGCTTGGTCCTGCCCAAGGTTTTCTTTGTGCAGGGCCACATATCCAGACCTCCCCTCTCTCAGTCCTCAGATGATATGCTGAAATAGTTTATGTGCAAATGGACTAGGGTCATTAATTCATGGACACTAATTGAACACTGATAAACGATGTGGCCTAATACACTAGGACATGTAGCTTTCAGATTTCCCGTACAGCGGGGGACTGGCCACCCTCTTGAATCTGGCCTCTCTCTAGGTTTCTTCGTACTGTAGGTGCCACCTACTAACAAGTTTTTCCAAGTCACTTTGCATCACTTTTTGTTGCTTGCTCTTTTGGGTTTTCGGCCAAGTATCTATCAAAGCACTTTGTGACAGCTGTTATTATAAAAAGCACTGTTAGCAATTTTTGTAATTTCGTCAGTAATTAACTGTAATTTCCACAGTATCATACTGTAATTAATAAACATAGCAGATTACTGTAAATTGAATTAACTTTTAGCAGTTGATGTAATTTTATCAGTAACCTATTTTAAATCCAAACATTTCCTACTGTAATTACTAAATACAGAAGACTATGTTTTTTAATTAACTATTAGTAATTTCTGTAGTTTTATCAGTAACTGTCACGATCCGTGGGTGTAGTGAAGTGGAGAGAGGAGGACACAGGCTGATTGATGAATGGTTTAGCTATGTTTAATATATTGTAGTAGGTCCGGGAGATACAATCACTATACATTTGCAGGGTGCGCTTGCAGCGAGTAGCACAACGAGAAGTACATATAGAACAGGAGTCCCACTCTGGGACTCCTGTTACAGTAACTTAATGTAATTCCAACATTGTACTATTTTATTTAGGCTACTAATGTGTATTGCATTATATCATAGACATATGTTCAACAGGCAGAATCAAATGGCTTTGATATGTATTTTGGAGGCAAAAGTACAGTATGAGTTAACTATTTATTACAGTTGTTGAAAGGTCTACATGGAAGTAAATCCCATGCTCTAAGTCAATTTCATTTTTCAGTGTTAATTATCAAGTTCAATTCAGGTGTGAAGTAAACACAAAGCTGATGTTACAAAACCCAAGTGTTTGTGATAATAGATTGTGTTAATTGTGACTAATATTTTATCATTCACAAGAGAATCATCACCATTTCCCAAAATGCTTTGCTTGCAAGTTGACTTTGCTTTGTTTGCAAGTTGTCTTGATATCTTTGGACTTAAATTGACTACTTTATGTGATATTATAAAATGTGTTTAATAATCTTTAATCTTCCAACCCAATCCAATCTGTAGGCATAATCTGTAAGGATATAGTCCTACCATTACTGTGGTGGTTGTTCCATTTGACACAGTTTAGCTAGCCTTGGTCAGGCAGCATTTTAACATTGCAATCATTCTGAATGAGGATGTGGGTGTAACACATTGTACATATGTTGGATCTTCTCCAATTGCTATTTTTGAAAACATCGAAAACCTGCTTATTGTAACTTGCGTGGTAAATTTGTCATACCTTGAATACGATAATTCAGAAGGTGAATTGTTGTTATGAATGAAATGTATGATAGCCTATTCACTGTATCCATAGTATGAATTATTTTAGCAGGTCACTTGTCAAAAGTATCAGCATTGGTAGTCAATGAGTGCAGCAACTATACATGTATACCTGTCACTAAAAAGCACACTCATGGTTGAATATCCCTCACATTTACTTAAAAGGCATACTGGGATATATACAAATAAGACTTATCCGCATGACAGAATACAGTACGTGGTACTGTAAAATGGATTACAGTAATGATCTTGGTATTGTAAATTAGAATACAGTAAGGGCTGTTGTACTGTAAATCTAATTACAGTAAAGGACATACTACTGTACATTACATTACAGTAACTAACTTGGCACTGTAAATTGAATTACAGTTAGGTTTGGTGTACTGTAAAATCAATTAAAGTAATTGTACTGTAAAACCAAATTACACCCAGGTGTGTGCTACACATTGGTGGTGGATGAGGTGGGCTTTCCCCCTCACTGTGTAAAGTGCTTTGGGTTCTTGAAAAGCCCTATATAAGCTGAACTTATTATTATTATTAAATAATAATGATCTACAGTATAAAATTGACTCTACTCTACCAATAATATCAATAGACAAAAAAGGGATTGTACATTTGGTACAGTTGTAATCAAAATGATTCAACCCCCATTGCAAATCAGGTATATTGTCAACATTTACAGACATTCAGCTGTTTGCAATAAAGAAACCAAACAAAAGCCATTGAAATAGCTCAACACAATGAATGATTCAAGTGCTTTTCCCAAATTCAACTGCAAATGCAACTGATAATGACTTCTCCAGTCTCAAAATTATTCAACCCCTTCATGGCAAGCATCTTTAGTACTTAATAGAGCACCCTTTTGCTGTTATGACTTGAACGAGATGCATATCCTCCAGACACCAGCCTCTGTCAGCGTTTATGGGGATTTCTAGCCCAGTCCTCATGAGCATTGGCCTCCAGTTCAGTAACATTCTTGGGTTTGCATGCTGAAATTGCCTTCTTCAAATTCTAATTTTATGGTGTTCAAGTCAGGTGACTGTGATGGCCACTGTAGCATCTTCCAGGACTTCTTCTGCAACCAAGCCTTGGTGGACTTTGAGATATGCTTGGGATCATTGTCCTGTTGGAAAGTACATTGACTCCCAAGCTTCAGCTTCTTCACAGATGAAATTACATTTTCTCCTAGGATTTCCTGACACTTCAATTAATCAATTTTGCCTTCTACTACAGGTTTCCTGTGCCAAAGGATGCAAATCATACCCAGAGCATCACAGAGCCACCACCATGCTTGACTGTGGCCAGCGTGTTCTTTTCAGCATATTATTAATTCTTCTTCTTCCAGACATACCGCTGATCCATCATGCCCAAAATTTCCTTGTTTCATTTTTTTGTTTCATCACTCCACAGAACAGAATCCCAAAACCTCTGTGGCTTCGTTATATGATTTTAAGCGTATTGAGGAAGACGTTTATTGTGGTTTTGGGGCAGTAGTGGTGTAAGTCTTGGAGTTCTGGCATCTAAACCTGCATTTACTATGCACCTTACTGTGCTCACTGAAGCCACCAAGTCTTGCTGCAGGTCTTTTGCAGTCACTCAAGAGATTATTATAACCTGCCATCTCAGAAATATGGTTGTAGCCATTGTTAGCTTCCTTATTCTGCATGTAGTGTAACCAAAGTTCCCTTACATTTGAACTTGCGAACTATTCTTCCAACGGTGTCTCTGGGAACATGCAGTGCCTTCGCTATCGTTTTGTATCCTGTTCCTTATTTGTGAAGGCCGATGATCTCTTCTCTAACGTTTTGTACCATTCTTTTGACTATTTTTAAACATTGTTCTTACAAGCAGTTAAATGTGACACTCAACAAACCCCTAGCCAGTTCAGGTATGTTATGTGTTCCAACTCAGGCACACCTGATGTAACTAATGAACCCCTTGATTGGGTGCATCAGGTTTGCTGTTGTGAGGGATTCTATTCAGGGGTTGAATAATTTTGAGACTGGAGTCACAATGAGTTGCATTTTCAGTTGTATTTAGAGAAAACACTTGATGCATTCATTGTGTTAAGTAATTTAAATTGCTTTTGTTTGATTTGTTCATTGTAAACAGCTGAAAGTCTATATTTTGACAATAAACACAATTTGCTTTGGAGGTTGAGTAATATATTTTGCAACTGCATGTCATGGTATGAGTCTTATCTCCTCTGAGTTTTCACAGTGCAATCTCAGTGACACAAAATGCAAACAGTTATCATTGGTTTATAGCTTACTTATAGCTTATGTAAAAAAGTGTACATACTGCACCTGCTTATGCAATATCATGCCGGTGCCAGTTTAAGCTAAAAAGGCTCTTATCTATCCTCAGCAGTGTGCCTTGTCTGCCAGAGACCAATTGCTGCCTGATCAGGGATTCTAGTAAATTACAGCCAAACAGAGCAAGTCCCTGTGCTTTCTATTGATTAGAGTAACCCAGAAGTGGGCCTTCCAAAACATTTTTATCGAATGAACATAGAAACTGTACCGACTATACTTTCAGATTTATTTAAAACATTCAATACACTTAGATGTTGTGCTGTAACCCGAAACATTCCTTGACTGCAAAATGTACACTTTGAGAATGGCAGGAGTACAGAAAGTCAATACATTATAAGGTTTAGTCAAACAAATCTTTTCCACACTTTTCCAGATTTAGATTTTATTTTTTCAGTCCATGTTGTTTCTTTAAAATCAATGCATCCATGTACTTAGTGTGTAGTTCTTAATTGTGTTACCTACCTGGGAAATCTTTGTAATTTCAAACAGGCAGACATTAGTTAAGATCAGGACTTCCTTAAATCTCAAATGCGTTAAAGTCAACATCCTTGTATGGCTGGGTACTATTTCACAGCAGAACAAGTCACTGTATGGACTATTAATTAACAGTTGTTTTTAACTAAAAGAATAAAAGCTCTATTGACTTCATAACTGCAACATAGACCATTTTCTGCAATGTTAGGCTCAGGGATAGGGAACATGCTAGCTAACTCAGTTGGTATTCATAAACATGCATCTCTATTGTTCTGCAGCTCTGCATGACAAGCAGATTTGAAATAATTGGCTTTATCTGCAACACTTAATGAGGTTTCCTGCTGAATATGAATCACATTACAAAATATGTTGATTTGGTTTGTCAATGTAAATAAGAATCTGTTCTTAACTGACCCAGCAGATAAGATACATGTAAAATACATATAAAACAAAAAATACAGGGGGTATGTTAGAGTCATTTGTTTTGGGTTTATATTGTCTTATTGTATCTATTTTGGTTTGTTACTTCTCAACAGTAGGGAACAGTCTCTACTGTTCCCTACTGTTGAGAAGTGACAGTAAAGAACAGTAGGGAACAGTCTCTCAGGGGTTAGGGGTACAGTAATGTGGTGGATCAGGTGAATAATGACACAGGTTAACGAGTAAACAGCATGCCTGTGTGACGACGAAGATTCATGTGTTTTTACCATCCTGCCTGTGTGCCTGCATCTGAATATCTCCTAGCGTTTTATACCGCATTCATCTTCTTTTGATTTTGATCATTCTGCGACGTATTCTATTCCTCCTACTTCAACTACTTCTAGTATGATTACTAATACTAGTAATACTAATACTAGCTTTTACATTTTGAGCACTAATTGAAATTGACATTTCACAATAAATATCTCTATGTTTAATTAGCATACACAATGATTTAAATATCAGTTTGCTAAATCAAGGTTCATCTAGACAACATCTGTAATTATAAGAACTTACTATAACTATTAAAATATTTAATATGAAAAAAAGGACAAGCCTAATGCACAGTTGTGCCTCGTCTGAGTCGCACATGTAGTGCGTTCATTTAGTGCACACTACTTGTTTTCACACCCTTGAATGGATGTTTTTTAATGTCTGTACAAAACATACAAGCTTCTCTCCATCTGCATGTTGTTCTCAATACTCAGGAATAAACTGCATTGAAAATTCATGCTCAATCAGGTTCTAGTCTGGGCTCTGGCTGGGCCACTCAAGGACATTCACAGAGTTGTCCTGTAACCACCCCTATTCTGTTGGAAGATTAACATTCATCTGAGGTCCAGAGCGCTCTGGAGCACGTTTTCAGCAAGGATGTCTCCGTACATTGCTGTATTAATATTTCCGTCGTACCTGACTAGTCTCCCAGTTCCTGCTGCTGAAAAACATGCCCACAGCATAATGCTGCCATTACCATGCTTCACTGTAGGGATGGTATTGGCTAGGTGATGAGCAGTGCCTGGTTTTCTCCAGACCTGACGCTTGCCATTCAGGCCATAGAGTTCAATCTTTGTTTCATCAGTCCAGAAAATGTTGTCTGAAAGTCCTTCAGGTGCCTTTGAGCAACCCCCGGGTGGGCTCTCGTGCCTTTTACTGAGGAGTGGCTTTCATCTGGCCACTCTACCATGCAGGCCTGGTTGGTGGAGTGCTGCAGAGATGGCTGTTCTTCTGGAAGGTTCTTTTCTCTCCACAGAAAAATGCTGGAGCTCTATCAGAGCTTGGTCACCTCCCTGGTGGTTCCAGACTTCTTCCATGTACAGATGATTGAGGCCACTGTAGTCATTGAGACCGGCAATGCTGTAGATATTTTGCTGTACCCTTCCCCAGATCTGTGCCTCGATACAATCCTGTCTCGCAGGTCTACAGACAATTCCTTGGACTACATGGCTTGGTTTGTGCTCTGACATGCACTGTTAACTGTGGGATCTTATATAGACAGGAGGGTTGCTTTTAAAAATCATATCCAATCAACTGAATTTACCACAGGTGGACTCCAGTCAGGTTGTGGAAACATCTCAAGGATGATCAGTGGAAACAGGATGCACCTGAGCTCAATTTTGAATGTCATGGCAAAGGCTGTGAATAGTTATGTACATATTTTTGTATATTAGGTAATATTTCAAACACACTCTTTTCACATTGTCATTATGGGGTATTGTTTGTAGACCTTTGAGGGAAATAATGAATTGAATCTATTTCAAAATAAGGGTGTAACATATAACAAAATGTGGAAAAAGTAAAGCGCCATGATTACTTTCCGGATGCACAATTTTGGGGGGTTTACAGTAGCTTTTCCTGCAATTACACCTGAGACTGTTGATTTTCCTGATGCCTTAAAGTGAAATGACAATATTAATAATCCAGTGGATTGGAATCGATGCCTTTAAGTTTCAAATCAGTTGGTATTTTAGTTTAGTTTTCCTAGACTGAACGGTCTCCCTGGAAGGAGGCAGCTGATGTGGTGGAGTGTTTATTAACAACATTCCTCATTAGGAGACATTGTTCTGCCTGACCTTCATTCTCTGGTCTCTCTCCACCCATAATTATTCATTCTGAACCACTCAAATTTGTGATGATTTTCATAAATTGAACCAAATCGACACCCTTGAGGGATGTTGTCTGTTGGAACAACACATAATTGGCCATGAGCTGAGCGAAGCTGTAAGGCTCTTCAATGGATCAACTGTAATAAATCTGATATTTAACTTGGAAGAACAGGAACCACGTGTGATTGTTTAACAAACTACTTCTAGTGTTAAAATGTAGGAATAGATTTATCAATAAAAAGTGAACCTGACTTCTTCTCAATGTATTCATATGGATGGAGCAGCATGGGTACTCCGCAGACCTCCCTGAAATGTTTCTTGATTTATGGCAGAAGCAATTAGGTTTCACCAGTGTAGAAAGCATTGATGCGAGAATCAGACCAGGTAATTAGAAGGAATAATGAAACAGCTAGCCAATGGAATGAATCATTGCATAAAAAAATCTAACCAAAGATAAATGAACCATCCATATTATCTCATCATTATGCCAAATAGATTGTTTTTGAAATCCCAATGTTCACTGTTTGTTGACAATGTCATTATTCTATGCTGACACTCTGATATCTTTCCTACATGCAGATTGATTGGGCCTCCATAGGTTTGCAGCTAGAACATTTATGGGTTGTGATTTATTGTCTCAATGCTAGAAGTGGGAGATCATTGTTTTTTTATGGTTTCATGTTCTAGCTAAACTTTGTGCACTACAGTTTTTTACACACTGTAAGAATAGGCTTACACTGTAACAATGAACTGTAACTAATAATACCATACTTTATTAGTAGAATGGTACTGTAAACCCACCACAAATAATACAATACTGTACTGTATAATGGAACTGTAATTCTACCCATTTGTTGAATGCCAAAGCCATTTTGAAAACTAGTGTGGGTGAATGGTATTGTTGTTGCTGTGTCTAATCATAGCACCAATCATTGTGCATTATGCCATATTGGTTTTGTATGTGAGTGAGATCTTTATATTCTACTTTCTGTAACATATAACTACTCAGATGAATACAAAAAGAAGCCTGAAAATTGTATACTTTAAATTGGTACTATGTTTTATGCCAGGTCACAGCAGCTGTTTTGCCATCTACTGTATGCTGCTATTTTGTTTGCTAAGGAAACAAAGGCTAAACAAAATTTGTCTGAGAGCTTGTGCATTATGATCAACAACCGCACTCACACGCTTCTCAGAATGGAAGGTAGCAGCCTCAAACTGGTTGTGGTTCACCCATTTGTTTCTCAAAGTTCAGGTCAGGTGCTATTGTCTCTCTATGTTGTTAACAGACAAACATACTGTACACACTTGCGGGCACATGGAATAAACAGTAATGCCTAAGCCTAATAAACAGTAATGCCTATACCTAATAGTAAAAATATAGTAAAACCTAAAGTTTTTCCCTAAACCTAACCCTTGAGCCATAAATCGCAATTTCCCTCATGTGGCTATCCCCAAAAGGTAAAAGTTTGTCCCCACAAGGGCTAATATTACATCTTCTTGTCAGGTGTATGTGTGGTTGTAGGGCCATCGCCGAAATGTTCGGACCCCACAACCATACAAAAACAAGGGCACACACACACACACTCACACACACAAAAAAAGAATTTAGATCAATAAAGAAAAAGAGCAAAGTAGGCCTCGGTAAATTGGATAAGAGCATTTCAGATGGTCAAGCTGCAATCCACATTGAGCACATTGAACTTAAAGCTAACTAATTCTCAAATTAACGAAAGGCATTGCAACCTACATTCTACAATAGGTCAAATGTGCAATTCTCTAGTTTCAGCATACAAAAAAACACACACATTCTTTACAAAATCTGTGCTCTTCCTTAGGTGCTAAAAATATGTATTTATAAGACCATAATTTGATAGGACACTAACCTCTAATGTCCCTGCTCTGTTTCTGATTCTCAACTCTATGGCCAATCCTAGAGATAAGCTAACTTGACCAACAACATCAATGCCAATTGAGAAATAAAAAAACTGGAGTCACAGCACTGGAACAAGTCAACATCAAAGCTGCACACGTCTTCCTTCCTTTGCTAAAGCCCCTGTCTGTGTGATTGTAATTAAAGATAAAGACAAGTGCAGTTCTTCCAGAGAATAATTATGTGTCAATGTGGATTGGGTGTTTAGTTAGTGTATGGCTGCAGACAGGGTGCTGGTGGGTGGACAGCTAGGGCATGGTGTAACTCACAATGTTCTACAGGGGCTTTTGTTTGGGGAGTGAACATTTTACCATCTCCCAGGATTGCCATGTCAAGTAGCACTGGAATGACGTAGAGTATGT
Organism: Umbra pygmaea; assembly: GCA_016801145.1. Classification (NCBI taxonomy): domain Eukaryota; kingdom Metazoa; phylum Chordata; class Actinopteri; order Esociformes; family Umbridae; genus Umbra; species Umbra pygmaea. Next base: position 6,447 of record JACXGM010002832.1, on the reverse strand, counting down.
ATTTGTACCAATTTTATTGTCACAAAACAACAGTATTGACACGCAAACTACTAGTAAAACATTTTCAATTTACTGTATTATTCGGTCGTTGTTACTTTCATGTTCAGTCACTGGGTTTCAGGATGAACCAACAGAAAAGCTATCTCAGCGTGTATTCTTGCTGATTTCTGAACTGGGATCAGTGAGTGTCACCATGTTTTCATGGGAAAACCGGGCCAAGTTCTGCCTCCTTTTAGGCTAGTTTTAGGGGCCATGGTGTAAATTGTGATTGTGCCTGATGGAGTTGATTGTTTTTATGATAGCTGCTGTTCCCACAGGGCTGTTGAGTCTGTGACTAGTTCAGCACCCGCTGGGTGTCCTTGTTGTCCATTGCAGCCAGGTATTTGGTTGCAGTGGTCCTGACAACGCTCAGATCAGATCCAGTAGAGGGCGTCGCAAAAAACAAACAAACTAGTTAAGTATTCAGAGTGGATAAGCAGGTATCAGGCATTGCTGCCATGTCTCGCCACTCGCATTCTGGTAACTCAGTGTAGGCTGAGAGCAGTCAAACATAGATGATGGCCAGGGAATGCAGTCACTTTCAACATGGCTAATTGTTCTCTGTTGAGTGAGCAGAGGAATAAAAAGCAACATGGTTTGGAAAGATATGCATAGGCAGACATCTTGATCTTTCCTCTCCTACACCTGCTGTGGAGTCGTTGTAGCAATCCAAGGCCATAATAATACATTGGGCATCACAGAATTGAGCGAGGAATTAAAAGGAGAGACTGCACATTGGCACTTATCATACATAAATAATATCATATTGTCATGACCATTCAGGTTCGTGGCATGATATTGAACTGAGATATGGACTCCTGTGTATATACTTAGTATTATTGTCTGTATTTATGTTATATGGTGTTTCTATTATAATAGGCCAGTGCTTTGCATTGTTGGATTGTATATGTGTGTGTATCAGGAAGTATGGCGCCAATTCCTTGTTCACCCGGAGCATTAGTCAGGTCTGTATTTAATATGCAGGACTTGTTTGAGCTAATTAGTAAATGCTTTCAGCCACTGTGATTTAAGTGGGTGTATATTATACTCTGGGGGAACAGGGGATAGGCGCGGTTCATTGTTATTGTCCAAATATCACTGTGGCTATCTGTTGCCATTCCAGGAATCATGTAAGTAGTGGGCAGGGTTATTTGTAGTTTGAGTTCACGCGTACACTCCTTGTAAATAGCCTATGCGTTCTGTGCTGCAAGAAAGCATCATACTCTATATGTTCGTTGTGCCTCCTGTTTAGTTCAGTAGAGTTATATGTACACTCTGTATCAGGTTATCTCTTTACAAGCATCAGTAAGACTATTATATACCATTGTGCAAGCTCGCTGCCACCTGCCATTACTCATTTCCCATTGTGCATTCCTGGATACATTATTATTAAAACCAACACACCATTGTCTCGCTGCTTGTAATAATAATAACAATATATTCAACTTATTTAGCGCTTTTCAAGGTACCCAAAGAGCTTTACACAGTGATGGGGAAAGCCCACCTCATCCACCACCAATGTGTAGCACCCACTTGGGTGACGCACGGCAGCCATTTTAGACCAGAACGCTCACCACACATCAGCTATTTGGTGGAGAGATGAGTAATTACATATGCCAATTAGGAAGCAGGGGGATTATTAGGTGGCCATGATTGAAGTGAGGCCTGGTTGGGAATTTGGCCATGACACCGGGGTTAACACCCCCACTCTTACAATAAGTGCCATGGGATTTTTAATGACCACAGAGAGTCAGGACACCCATTTAATGTCCCATCTGAAAGACTGCACCCTACGCAGGGCAGATGTCCCCATCACTAACCTGGGGCATTGGGAATGATCTTTAGACCAGAGGGAAGAGTGCCCCCTACTGGCCCTCCAACACCACTTCCAGCAGCACTGGTCTCCCATCCAGGGACTAACCAGGCACGACCCTGCTTAGCTTTAGAAGCAAACCAGCAGTGGAATACAGGGTGCTACGCTGCTGGCTTTTTCTCCCTCCTTCAACAAACTTCCAACCGTGACACACATAGCTCACAGTCTGTATTTTAGCAGACATATAATTCACTTTTCTCTGCCTTGACGTACAGTTTGTTATCCTGGAGACGTTGCAGGACCCTTTTTACATATTGGACGTGCTCCTCCAGTGAATTGTAATAAATGAGGATTTTGTCAATGTAGACCACAACAAAGTTCCATAATTAGCAATCCCCAACATCCTGAGTCTTTATGAACGCAACCTTCTAGCCCAGATTCCAATCACCTGTGTTCAGATCACTGGTTTCTTGTTACAGTCTGTGTATATATATCTGTTCTTTTGTTTTATTACAAGGTATTGTTTCTTTGTTGTCTGAGTGCTATTTTCCCTGATCTGCCATTTGAGTGATTCTGAACTGACCTGCTTTGCCTTGTGACCTTGTTTTTGAATTCTGTCATTTTTTTACCTTTGCCTGTGCTGTACCGTGTTACCGAACCCTGCCTGCCTTCTGACCATTCCTGGATACTATTTATTTTATGAATTAACCTGTCCTGTGTACGGAGCCTTCTGATCATTCTTGGATACTGGTATTGTACCACTGGAACTGTTTTGTATACCTAAACCTGCCTGACCTCCATTTATCCCTGGATTGTGATATTGCTGTGTGAATATCCCTGTGTAACGGACCAGGCTGACCTTACTTGTATAACTGAATTTTATTAATTATTAAATTATATTGTAAATTTTACTGAGTCAACTTTAAGCGCCCAACTTCCATGTATCGAACTGTTAACATATGGCTGAAGATGCTGATAAAGTATTTCAGTCCCTCCGCTGAGAATCAATGTATTTCATAAAGGTACTCAGAGAAACCAATGGAAACTCCCAGAATGGTGATGGCATTTTCAATTGAGAATTGATTGGTCAGTAGGTGGTGCTTTTATTCAGGTTTAGCTGTAATACTGTAACAACTATTACCTGCTCAGATCTTCATCCGGTTAGATGAGGTATGTAGATGGTTCCGGGGCAGGTAGCATGGTTAGTGTATAAATAAATTTGAAAGTTAGGGGTTAGGTTAAATATCCATAAACAGAGTGACAGAGTAGAGAATCCGTATCAGGATTTTGCCTGCTCTGGGGTTTAGTATAAAAGCGTTAAACAAAGGGTATTAAATTGGAAACATAGTTAATTGATGGGAATTTGTGATGAATAAAACGTTAAGCCATAATGTCTTGTATTGAATGGCTTCACGGTAGTAAAATCATTTGAAACAGGAAATCACAACAATTACTTGGAAAGGCTAAAAGTGTAACGCTCGCCAAAATGCAACCTAAGGTCTTTTTTTTAACGTACTTGAGTCAAACGTTCGTTTAAAAGAATAATTAGGACGGTAACGCCACTTTTAAGATTTCCCTTATTTTTGGTTTAGGTCAAATCACCTTTTGAATGGGAGGGATAGGGGCACTACTATGATAGCATCAAAATCGCTATTTTTAAAACACTAAGAAGGCTTGACACAACATGAAACTTTGCTCGAAGTATCACCAGGGGCTGTACATATGAACTCAAGCATTGAGAACATTGTTTGTGTACACAGAGTTTACCAAATAGAAAGGTTTTGTACAACTCACCTTGTTTCCGATGGCTGCCATTTTGCCAGTCCAAAAGTGTCATTTAATTTGGCAATATCATCTAAAGTGTTTTGGACAGAAGGGCTGACTTTTAGTTACATTTAAAGCAATGACAGACAATTTAGGAGTTTATTTTACAGTAATAGAGGCAACCTAGCCACTTTGAATCAAATTTGGTGTTAACATAATTTTGGGCTGTGGGAATTAATAGGTTTTGATAAAAGTATCGTATGGGTAACTAAAAAAACGTAAGAAATTTGGGTAATTACTTCATAATGTGCACCATTTAACTGGTTCCTGCATTTCCATGAAATTAGCTAAACTATACTGTAGCTTCCGAATTGAGACAGAATCACCCGGCTCATTTCAAATGCTGTGTACAAATCGTAAAATTTTCAGATTGAAGAGCTTTGTTTTTCAGAATGAGAAATTATTTGCGATGCTGCTCAGTAATCACGTAATACATATGGAAATTAATGTTTGAATTTGAAGCTGTAAAAAAATTTGGATGCCTGCATTGAAGTACTGAACTTGTTTTGTTTTGAAATTGTGTGTAATATGTATGTTGTACTGGAGTCTCCTATGTATTGTTTATTGTTGTATGTTCTGGTGTGTCTCTTTATGTCAAGTCTGAAGGGTTGTAGCTCTGGAGTGGCGTTAATGAGGGAAGAGTATGGCACAGCCAGCCATTTTGCCTTGCGGAAGGTGGGAGGACATTTTGAGTTTGATCCGGGGGACAGTCTCTTTGTGGTAAAATTCCTACTGTCTGTAGGATTAAAAAGTTCACATCTAGACAGATTTATTTTTTAGTAACTTTCAAGTATACTCTGGGGGTATAGCCATAAAGTTTTGACTAGTGTTAAAGTTGGGTTTAAAATTGGAAATGTTTAGACAATTGCCTGTTTGAGATTGTATGTGTGACAGGTTGGGATGACTGTGTGATGGTGTGTGGTTCTGGTGTGATTGACATGTAGGGTGAATGGATGTCTAACCATTGTCTTGGTTTAGTTGAACAGGTTTCAACATATGCTGTCCAGTATTCTGTGATTAGATAAAAACATTGAATAGTTGGTCAATACATTCACACAGACCTCTCACCGTAGGACTGAGTTATTGTTGTTACAATAAATAGCATGGTGACAGTTACATAAGGAAATCATTCTCTTGTTTTATTAAATAGTGTCACTCTCTTCAAAAGGAAAAGACAGCTGAGTATTTGTTATGACTTAGGGCGGGACAGAAGTATGTGCTAATTTAAAGTTGTCGGCTGCTCAGGCATGGTTTCCTCCACTCCAGTGTCTGATTGTTTAGTGACGATCATGAGATCAGTTTAGAACAGTATAATCTCCTTAGTTTGGTGTATTTGACACTATCAAGGTCTTGGCCTTGGTTCTGCCAACAATAGGGCTTACACTCAATATGCTGACGTCTTCTGTCAGAAGGGGGTGCAGAATCTGTTTATTATTTTCGAGAAGCTTGGTGGCTAAAATAGTTCAGGCAGAACGTAGTTCACCTAATTAAAGCATTTCACAATTAAGTGTACATGTTAGACAAAGACACTGGGAGCGAGTAATGAGTATACAGTATTTTCACCCATGTTAACACTTCTGTTATTTCTTTGATGATTATTCGTTTTTTTTTCTTCCTATATCTAGAACATATCTAAAGATGTCCAGCAGACATAGAATCATGAACCAGCAAAGACTTTGGAAGAACACAAACAGATATGAGGGCCCAGGGGGACGGAGACAAGCAGGAGGAGAGACCTCTGCCCAGAAAGCAGACAAGTGACTTTCTGACAAGATTGATTGCAAGGAGAAAAGATTCATCATGGACCATTAGAAGGAGGAGCTGACCCACCATTGGAGATGCAGAAGGAATACAACCAGCCATGACAGCGGCAGCAGTCAACGCCTAGTGATGGAACATGAGGAAGACGACGATGACGAGGAAAACAGCGAACCAATTGTATACGAGCACATCATATGAGAAAGCCAGGGAGGTCAAGTGCAGTGCATAGATTACTTTTGCAACACACTGAAATTTAGTAGTCTTAAGTAAGGTTTAAAGATAATTTAATTTTCTGTGACCTTAGAAATTGGACAGTGGTTTGTAACAAGAATAATTCAGGATTAATTATAGACTGTTGTTGTTAACAGTTGGAACTATGATTTGAAATTGAACAGCAATAGTAAAAATGGTATGTCAGTACAATCTGATTGTTTACTTATGTCTTTTGTCTTCCAGAAGGTGCCTCGTGTGGGACTAAAGGTTCTCAATGCATAAACTGGTATGCCTGAAAGTGATGCAACTAAGCCCTTGAATACGATTTTCCCTGAGCACAGCTGGAGTGAAGGACTATAATGAGACTAAAGACCTCTGGTGACATGAGGTTTGAGTCCATTACAGATTGTCCTCAATACAAGGAAACAGAGACTTTGTGCGCTCGTCACAGATTGTGCACACTATCAGATAAACAGTGACACCAAAGAAGAAAAACAGTTGCAAGGAACTTAAACTCTTAGGGCTCGCCCCCTAATTGTCAAATTCTGCCTAAAAAAACATACCCAAAGTTAAACTGTTGTTACACTGGACCTGAGGCAAGTACAAACATATGGTTGATATTTTTTTAAAGAAAAGACTTTGAAATTTTTGGATATGTAAAATTCATTTCAAACAAATATACACAGCGAATATGGCACAGGATGAAATAAAGAAAATGTATAATTATTTTCTGTTTTTATTTTTCTACATCCTCTTTGAAAGAACCCTACAAAGCCATATATTAAGATAGGATACTG
>JACXGM010002831.1:8132-44869 GCA_016801145.1 Umbra pygmaea | reverse complement strand
TTTCATACGGTATATGTATACCCAATATGTCTACATCCCCATCAGCCCACTTTATTGGTAATCTACACTGTAATATAAAATCTGAATCTTTTAGAGCTCCAATACGTAATATAGTACATTTATCGTAATTAGATTTTAATCCAGATATATTTGAAAAGGTATCGAGATCCTTTAGGAGGCTATTTAGTGATTCCAACTGGGGTTGCAAAAGAAAACATGAGTCATCGGCATACATAGATACCTTTGTTTGTAAGCCATGGATTTCCAGGCCCTTAATGTTGTTGTTAGTTCTGATTTTATTGGCTAACATTTCAATTGCAACAGTAGAGGTAAGCCGACAATGGACAGCCCTGCTCAACTCCTCTTGACAGATTGAAGTGTTGCGAGATATAGCCATTATTTATAATTTCACATCTAGGGTTACTATACATAATTTTAACCCATTTTATAAGAGAGTCTCCAAAATTGTAATATTCCAAACATTTATATATGAAGTCTAATCGAACTTTATCAAAGGCTTTTTCAAAATCAGCTATGAAAACTAGGCCGGATAGTCCTGATAGTTCGTAGTATTCTATTGTTTCTAAAAACTTGTCTTAAATTGTCTCCAATGTAACGTCCATGCATAAAGCCTGTCTGATTAGGATTAATAATATCGTATAAAACATTCTTAATTCTAAGAGCTATGCATTTTGCTAATATTTTGGCATCGCAGCATTGCAGTGTAAGAGGCCTCCAGTTTTTTAAATATACAGGGTCTTTATATGCTCCGCTTGGGTCCTGTTTTAATAATAATGAGATCAGCCCTTCTTGTTGTGTGTTTGACAATCTACCGTTTAGATACGAATGATTAAAACATGCTAATAATGGACCTCTTAATATGTCAAAAAACGTTTGGTATACCTCTACTGGGATGCCATCCAGTCCGGGAGTTTTTCCATGTTTAAATGTTTTGATAGCTTCAAGCATTTCCTCTTCAGTAATTAGTCCTTCGCATGAGTCTCTTTGCGTAGTTGAGGTTTTTTTTAACAATATGCATGCATACTTCACCCTAGTGTGTGTCTGTTCTAGTCAAGGTCTAAATATTTTTTGTTTACATTATTCAGTACAGATGAAGCTGTGTGCTGCAGAGCCAGGGGTGCTGGTGGGTTGTGGCTGTGAACCAAGGGTGCTGGTGGGTTGTGTCCGTGGACCATGGGTGCTGGTGGGTTGTGTCCGTGGACCATGGGTGCTGGTGGGTTGTGTCCGTGGACCATGGGTGCTGGTGGGTTGTACTCCATGGATGCTGGTGGGTTGTGGCCATGGACCATGGGTGCTGGTTGGTTGTACTTCATGGATGCTGGTGGGTTGTGGCCATGGACCATGTATGTTTTGGGCTACTTGTGGGTTTGGTCCGAAGGATAACATCTAGGGCATCGTACCATTGAAACTTCTCTTTCTTTGCCCGAGCTACCACTTTTCCGCAGCAAGTCACATACTTTAATATATTGTTGGCATAGTTTTTTTAACTTTTCCACGACACTGATCCACCGTACGATTGAACCCCATAGCCTTCATCAAATAAAAAATACAAAAAAACATAGTCAGACAAGGAGCTTGTAGATTTACTTGTCCGAATGGACAAGTAAATTATATTGTAATTTAACAAGTACATTGAGCTAAACAAAATAATAGAATAATGATGACGTGTCTGTTTTTTGGAAGAAATCTGTGTGTATTCATGTATGCACGCAATTTTATCTTATGTTCTAAATCTAAAACACGGTTTTGTTTAGATCTGACTGCACAGTGTCGATCTGAGTGTCTGCACAGTGTCGATCTGAGTGTCTGCACAGAAGGCTGAGAAGTGGGACTGGCCTTCCCTGCAAGATTTCACTTAGGCGTGATGACCCAAGACAGCTGTGTCTTCTTGCTCCTGTACAACCACAACCCACATCCACGAGGGAACATTGTTCCCAAAAAGACTGACTGAACTGCTACCGATCTTCTATACAGACAATTGTATACAAAAATATAATGACATGCAGCGCTGGCACAGATATGGATGATTTTTCTTATTCTAATAAATGTATTTGTTTTAAAGGTATGCAACTGCATAACTCAAACACAACAAAGGTGAGGGAAACATATTTATTGAAAGGTGAAATTAAAAACCATTTACAATAATGGCTCTATTTACAATATAAAATGTACAAATTACACCAAGCGGCGCACCCTGAAGCCAGTGTAGTGGGCCCTGGGGTCAGGAAATGTGTCCTGGATTTTCCACACCGCAGCTGGGTATTACCACCCTATTCCCCAAACCCAGGTGACCCTGCTGCCACAAGACAAACTATCTATAGTCTGCATGTCTAAATTGTCTCTGCTCAAGTCCTGGCTCCAGGTTGTCTTCAAGTGCAAGGATGTCATTCCATGCAGCACGGGCAAGCCGTAACACACCCTCATCCAAAATGTAGTACTGCATGTAGGCCATCTGGCTAATGCATATTCTTTTTTATTGTCTGTGTTCATCTCCCTGAAAAAGTTTAATTGGATATGTATCAGAGGCATAATTGAGGGTATCTGAAGTCTTGCTTGTCTGGTAACAAACTACCCTTCATTTCAGCTGTGTGCCGCTTCTGCAGCTCCTTCAGCCTCCTCTGGTTACCAAAACTCAGTATTTGCGCCAATCGCCTCGGTAGCAAACTCAGACGAGGCAGTTGAAGTTGATCCCTGCAATATCATACAATGAACCTTTATCAAAATGACGTTTCATGCCTATCATTATGAACAAATCAATTATATACCTACAGTACTACATGTATTGGTGTGACAAATTGTTTGGGCTGTTCATCTACCAAAAGTGAAACCAAGTCTAATCCCTGTAAACATTTATAAAAGAATGCAATTTCAATACTACCTAATCTAGTCTTCAATTGAGGTATGCTAAAATATATTTTTTGACCGAAAGCTCAAAATAAAATATAACGCTTGGCATTGATTTTGAGTGTGTGGAGACTATCTTTAGTATTATACATATCCCTTGCACCTCAACTAAGCGGCAGGTGTGCAACTTCTTCTCTATCTATATAGGCTAAAATAAATAAAACAAACTGAAATTACGTTTGATAACGGTACACTATCTCAAAATTTTTATGCCTTGTATCATACAGTACATACCTCAGTTCAGTGGACATGGCTCCGTGCGTTCACCGGCTTCTTTGAAAACAAATGTACATGACCAAAAGGGGGGGGGGGGTCGCCGAAAGGTTTTTACGACAGTGTTGCCATATATCTATTCCGAAGCTGTAGGGGGAGCTCTAAGGAGAAATCTGCGAGCAAAAAGTGTGAAAACAGCGAAGAAATGCCCCAAACTGCATAGCTCCGCTTTAAAGTAACGTTCCCCAACACTGTTCATGAGAAGAAAATAATGGCAGAGAAATGTGATATCAATTCTAGGCAAAAAAATTGCGATTCATATTTTTCCCTGAATTGTGCAGGCCTAGTACAAACTGCCAGCTTTAATTTGAAGGTATTTTCCTTCATAGTGATGTATCTATTTATTAATCAAAGAAAGACATGAGCACTTTGAAAAAAGCAAATTAGATCACACGTTTATATACGTAGTGACCGGTTTAATTCATTGTGAAATAGGAAAGACAACTCAATACATCTTTACACAGCCTATATCCTATCCTATAGCGAACACACCCCCTCCTTATTTCCTGCCCATCTCTTCTCAGCATCAAGAAGTCTAAATTCCTAAGACTTGGCCAGGATGAAACTCCTCCTTTCCTTAACTCCAGTCCTGTTCACCTCTAACCTTTAGCATCTGTGACTACAGATTACAACGTGATCTCTCAGAAATCCGTGATACTACCACGGATCCTTGACTTCTAAATCCATGGCAGTTTCAGGGAATCGCAGCATGACGTAGCAGAGTGTAAATAGCGTAGATTTTGCAGGTTCGTAGGTTTGGGATGGTGGGCGGGCGTATAAAAATGCGACTCACATATCAAAGGTTGCAAGTTCGAATCCATGCGGACACTTTGCATGTATTCTGTTTTCTATACCAGCGCGATGCAGACGTGTTGCAAATGTGCTTTTTTAATCATTTTTTTACTCACTATAACCATGGTTACAAACAATAAATTACGACATAATACAAGTTACATCGAGTTAACAGCAAGGTTTCTGAGTGGTTAAGGTTAGGTTAGGGGTTTGGGTAAGGCTTACATCGAGTTAACAGCAAGGTCTCACTGTGTGCCAATCGCGGACTTTTCTGTGAAACTGCCACGGAGTTTGATCCGTGTTCATTTCACAGAATTTTGTTCCATTCCCTGGAACTTTCACAGTTTCAGATGTTCATACTCCGTGGCAGTTTCACAGATTTTTAAGAGATTAGGCTGACAGATTATAGCCTACATCTGACAATGATGCATTCTCCAGGTTCTTCTTGTTCTTAAACCCCCTTTGTTTTAATGTCCAGCTGTCTCAAATCCTAAAGCTAATTATCTCCCCACACCCCATGTGTCTACTAATGTATAACCCTATACATTCATCCTGCCTGGAGGTTTTACCACCCCCCAATTGTAAAAGCAAAAATTCCTGAGCTCACAGTTTGAGTGAGATAAAACAGGCTTCCAACACTGGACATTCATAGTCTGTTAATAATGGTTACATTCATAACTTCAATTTGCAAAATAAATGATTCAATCTTCTAAAGATTATTATGAGCTTCTCAAAAATACTAAACATGACAGGTACTTTGAACATATTTCCAGATATTGTTAAATGAAAGGACATTCCACTTACTTTTAGAACACCAATTAAATATTTCTATAATAGTTATTTCTCACATTTATTACTGTTTACTGTAAATAACTCCTCAATAGTCATCTGTTTTATTACGTAGTTCCTCCATTTGGCATTAAAATATTAGGCATTTTTTATATTAGGCATTATTATCATCAGAGCATTCATAAAGGGAGCTGTCTAGTCTTTATTCGAGGCTTTGCATTTGTATTTGGAGTATTTTTCTCGTATGACAATGTAAGGACTGGATTCTGTCCTGCTGACTTTTACAGTGGATAAATATACAGTATAATGCTCATTATAATGAAGACAATAATTACAGTAATAAACAACAGATCGAAAAAGATCAGGAACACTCACCAGGTGGTAGTAGTAGTATATAATGTAAAGATCAGGAACACTCACCAGGTGGTAGTAGTATATAATGTAAAGATCAGGAACACTCACCAGGTGGTAGTAGTAGTATATATTGTAAAGATCAGGAACACTCACCAGGTGGTAGTAGTATATAATGTAAAGATCAGGAACACTCACCAGGTGGTAGTAGTAGTATATAATGTAAAGATCAGGAACACTAACCAGGAAGAGTAGTAGTCATGGATGTGTCAACAACCACCATCCACAGAAAACACCATCTGCACCAATAATTAGCTTTAAAAATTAATAAATGTTTGAAAAAAAGATGTCATTCCTACACAGCTCATGGTTTATGGATGTGAATATTTACAAATTATATACTGAATTTGCATAATTGATCAACTTATATAAGGAACATTTTTAGTTTTTTGGTGGGTTACCCATTTATGTTTAATCAGAGGAATCATTTAGACAAAGACATCCAACATTACAATGAAATTAATATTTGTATTATTATTATTGAATTAGGTCTGCAAATAACACTGTGGTTGTTCTTTGGGTCACAAACTTTAAATCTATATTTCAATACTGTCACTTAAAAGGAAACTAGACCTATAGCAGAAAAAAAGTCACTGTAGCCTGAAGACACTAGCGGTAGTACAAAATATTTGGTTGACACATATTTTCTTGCACTATTTATTTCCCTGAAATGTATTGGAGCTTTTGATCCCTTAGTGTCAGCTCTTATGTAACCAAATAAATAATTTTTGTTCTACAGAATCCACTGGTAAAACTGAATTAAAAACATACATAAAGGATAAAAAGACAAGAGAATCAAGTCCTTGATTTGGTCTGAAATAAAAGCTAACTTCACCACACAAACACACAGCTGAGAACATTGTGCAAAATAAAGACATTAGCTTAAGTACCACTAATGCAGACAAAATACAAGTACTTAATAAATAAAAAAACAATTGAAGTCTTCACTGTGCCAAACAGGAACAAATACAGACTTTAGCAACCTTGTTTATTCTGTTAAAAGAAAAGCAAGGTTTTTTTATTTTGAAAGAGCATATCAGAAAAAACGACACTGGCGAACAGTCATTAGTCTGAGAGAATCAGTCTTGTAATAAGAATAATGTTGCTGTAAGAAGGTTTGTTCAGTATTTTGTTGGTTGCAAAATCCAGATTGTTACCTGGAAAACCAGATGATTCAGTCTGCTGTACAATAATGTCAAATTCAATAACCACCATATAACCTGAAGTAAGGTCAAATTAATTACCATGTGACCTGTAGATAAATTGCCCTCAAATAATTAATGGGACAGTCAAACATTTTGTCTCTATTGGGCAATATATACTTTGGTAGTTTGGAAGTATTAAAATCAAACAAATGCTTAGATTCCCCACTGTAGATCTCAGAGGAGGCCTATGGACACCACAATGTCAGGGTAAAGTGCCTAGTTACACAGTCACAGAGGCAAAAGGCACCATGGGGGCTCTCCCCCAGACGCAGGCCAATTCTGTAACACACAGTGCAAAACACTACACACATTGTGCATGTGTTACACACATTGGTCAATGATGAAACACTCTGCAGTCAGCACGTCCATTCAATAGTTAAAACACACACGACATTAACAACACCCCCGCACACACAGTACAACACTTAACCTGTAATTGAACACCAATAAGTCATTCTACATATAATTCCACTATAAACACCTGTCGTGAAACAATCGCAAATATGGAGGCTGAAGAACCAAGGGGAAGGAATAGACAAGGAAGAGATGGGAAAAGGGAGAGGAGAACGAGGAAGAGACGGGGGAAGAGGGAGAGGAGATAGAGGAAAAGACTGGTAAAAACCAGACATCAGGACTGAAACATCATCGGCCAAAGGGTTATCGAGAACGTCGTTAGACAATATCACCATGTGTGCCACCATTAGTGGTCAGGGGGTCCTCCATCACCATGCCAACCTGGGTCCCTATACAACACTGCACACATACTGACATTTCTGACAAGTTTGAAGTTCCTGTTGCTTTTCTTGACAAAGATATTGAGGAAACATTGAAAATGTGTGCTTTTTGGATCTATTGGCTATTGGTTAATCAATAATTAATTAACTTTATCACCAAACCAAAGGTTGGACAAATTGCTGACATGGTAGTAGAAGAATGTGCAACAAGTTTAAAGATTCTGTGGTCTTTTTTGACAAAGATATTGAGGAAACACTGAAAAATTGTTGTTTCATTGATTTATTGGCTATTGGATAATCAATAATGCATTTTATCACCAAACCAAAGGTTGGACAACTTAGTCACAAGTTTTCTATGTCTATTTTTGACAAAGATAATGTGGAAATATGTGTATTCAAATGCCTTTTAGGTTTTTATGTTTTTCAGCATTCAGGCTGTCTACTCTTTTACCCCGGTCCCTAAATACGAAGGGGAGCCTGAACGGAGGTACGAATATGAATGTCTGTTGAATTTCGAATAAAAAACTGATTTCACCTCGGTTTTGATTATTAACTTTTTCGCGTGGAGGGTCTTGCTGAAAGTTTATTGCAGTAAGCAGCATCTAACGACACAGAAGTTGACCCTGCCGTGTAGGAATTTGGATGAAGTGTGATCGATTGACTTAATTTTTCGATATACGATTCCGTTAATGCCGGAGCAGTCGGACGCCCTTCTCATTGTAGCCTATCCATTTCATCAAAGAGTAGAACCGCCAGTGCAATGTTCCGTTGTCTTTAAAACACACGCACACAAACACACCAAGTCAACCACACACACACACACAGAAACTAAGTTCGCCGGAGCGAGAGAGCAGCTACGGTAGTTAACGGAGCACAACAGGTGACACCGAAGCCACAAAAAAACGCATCTAATCGGCACAGTTAGTTGGATTTTCTGTTTGTGACATTGCATCTCGTTTTGGAGTTGGTGAAAGAATCATTTATCATACAAACCAACCCCGTGTTGTACCCTTGGTTCCTCCCCAGCTGCGTTTTTTACGTTCACAATCTATTTCTATCACAGACGGTATATATGGTTTTTATCTCCGCTCTTGGCTTGCTTGCTATGGCTGAACGATTAAGTCCCGCCCTCTCATTAGCTTAAAGATGTAGAAATACGGAAATAAATATATACGGAAATAAATAAATACAGAAATAAAAGAATATGGGAATAAATGAATATAAAAATAAATACAGAAATAAATGATCACAGAAATAAATAAATAAATAGGGAAATAATATTGATTAAACGTGCAATATGTAATTTTTGCCCACCAGGGGGCTCTCAATCAAAACAATAGCAAAAGATGTACTTGGATGACGTCGGGAGGTTGCGTGGAATCATGGGTTTTGTTATCGTCGTCAATGACAACCTTCCCAATCTAGCGTCTCCGGCAGAAAAAATGTTCACTGACAAAGTAATATATTGTTAAAAAAATTATAACTTTATTCACGTTATGTTTGGCGACTCCCTGGAATTTAGAACAACTAGAGCAGTCACAGATTATATGACGCCATTTGCGGGCGACAAAATGAAATGTCCCGTGTCTTCGAATTATATTACAAATTTCTCTGGATTTGAAAGTTAGTGGAAACATTTAGGATAATGTAAGTACACCACTAAGAAATATATATAATATATGTATAGTGATGTTTGCTTTTAATGCAAAGTATGTATTTTGTTATTGTTTTGATTGATATTACATATTGTACCTTTAATAAATGTATAATTTTATATTTGTATATTTTTATGTATAAATATATTTATTGACGCATATATTCATTTATTTATTTATTTCTTAGTTTGGCAGACTTGGTCCTCCATACTTAATCAATCAATCAATCTGCTGCACCAATAATTAATTTGAAAAATGTATAAATGTTTACAAAAGATGTAATTCCTACATAGTTCATGGTTTATGGATGTGAATATTTTCAAATTAAATACTGAATTTGCATAATTGAACAATTTATATCAGCATCAATTAGTTTTTTGGTGGGCAACCCATTTGTGTTTAATCAGAGGACTCATTAAGACCAAGACATCAAACATTACGATGTAATTAATATTTTATTATTATTAGTGAATTAGGTCTGCAAATAAAACAGTGGTTGTTCTTTGGATCACAAATTTTAAATCTATATTTCAATACTGTCACTTAAAAGGAAACTTATAGCAGAAGAAAAAAAAGCAGGAAGCAGATCACTGTAGCCTGAAAAAACTGTCGGTAGTACAAAATATTTGGTTGACACATATTTTCTTGCACTATTTATTTCCCTGAAATGTATTGGTCCCTTTTGTCCCTTATTGTCAGCTCTTATGTAACCAAATAAATCATTTTTGTTCAACAGGTTCCACTGGCTAAACCTAATTAAAAACATACATAAAAGATATAAAGACATGAAAATCAAGTCCTTGATTTGGTCTGAAATAAAAGCTAACTTCACAGACAAGTCTTAACCACAAAAAACACACAGCTGAGAACATTGTGCAAAATAAAGACATCAGCGTAAGTGCCACTAATGGAGACGAAATACAAGTACTTCATAAATAAAAAAAAACAATTGAAGTCTTCACTGTGCCAAACATGCACAAACACAGACTTTAGCAACGTTGCTTTTTGTTTAACAAAATAAACAAGATTTTTTATTTTGAAAGAGCATATAAGAAAAAACGACACTGGCGAAGAGAGTGAGAGAGTCTTGTAATAAGAATAATGTTGCTGTGAGAAGGTTTGTTCAGTATTTGGATGGTTGCAAAATCCCTGACATCATCAGATTGTCACCTGGAAAAGCAGTCTGCTGTACAATAAGATCTTATTCAATAACCACCATATGACCTGAAGTAAGGTCAAATTTAATTAATTACCATGTGACTTGTAGATAAATTGCCCTCAATGAATTAATTAGACAGTCAAGCATTTTGTCTCTTGGGCAATATATACTTTGGTAGTTTGGAAGTATTAAAATCAAACAAATGCTTAGATTCCCCACTGTAGATCTCAGAGGAGGCCTATGGACACCACAATGTCAGGGTAAAGTGCCTAGTTACACAGTCACAGAGGCAAAAGGCACCATGGGGGCTCTCCCCCAGACGCAGCACCTCACAACCTCCTGTAGTTCTGGGGAAGTGTTAGGTTGCAGGCATTGATACTGACCCTCCGTATGCCCTGGCTGTCTACCACAGGGGTTAAGGACTGGGTCAGGCTCACCTGGGCGTTGCTAAATGAAGTAATACGTCCACTGCCAGCAATCTGAAGGTTTACAGTGGTAGAATAGCTAGTCTTCATAGTTCCTCTGGCCACCTGTGTCGAGGAGATGTCCTCTGGCTCTGGCTTACTCCTGTGTGGGTACTGGACAGCAGTTTCTGGGGCTGAGGAGACACGCGGCACGTAGGCACAGATTAGGTGGGACCGGCAACTGTCTTCCCTGAGTTCCGGGTTGCCCCACTTATCGCTAGGCCAGACGGGTGAGGCTGGGGGGCTTGCACCAGGGCTGTCCCCACCGTCATACCTGGTTAGGAGTTCCTGTACGTCGGGCCAGGCTATGCTGGTGAAGTGTTGCCCGCCGCGGGTACTCTTCCCAGGGGCCAGTCTGATTGGGGATAAGGCCCTGGAGCTGGGGCAGATTGGGGAGCTGTTAAAGGAGTCGCCGTAAGAGAAGCAGCCCCCTCTGGGGCTTGTTAGCCCAGACTCCTGCTCCGAACCCACGGACATGTGCCCTCCACCTTCCAACCACGACCTCCTGCTGCTCCTGAATGGGCTGGGGGGGCAGCTGGTTAAGACTGGGGAGGGAAGGCCACTCAACTTGGTGTCCCCTGGGCTTTGAGAGCACGGCGAGAACCTTGACGGAGGATTGGGGGGTGTGCTAGAGCTCCTCCGAAAGGAGGGGGCGGGTGAGAATCCATCTCTCCATGTGGGCGTAGCAACAGAGGAGGAAGGGGACGCCGATTTGGCACTCCACGGCTGAGGGGCGGGTACCCCCCACATGCTGGCGGGTACCCCGATGGGTGGGGGGGAGGTTATACGAGGGGAGGTGAGGCCCGATGAGCAGGCGGAGGAGGCCCTGGGGAAGTCCAGATAGAGCCCTAGATGGTTGAAGGGGCTAGCCTCCCCTGTGCGGGGGCTCCTCGGGGTGGGCTTGTTCATCGTAAGGCTTGTGTGGTTCAGCCCGGGGGGAGGGGAGCAGATCCTTGTGTGGTTCAGTCCGGGGGGAGGGGAGCAGATCCTTGTGTGGTTCAGCCCGGGGGGAGGGGAGCAGATCCTTGTGTGGTTCAGCCCGGGGGGAGGGGAGCAGATCCTGCTAAATGGTGATGGACAGGTTGAAGGAGACTGGACTCGTGAGCTGGGCTCCGAAGCCGAGAAGGGCCTTGCAACCCTGTTGTGCGTGTGAGGAGACCCACCCAAACGAGGCTCGTTCGGATAGGGTGTACAACTGCCGGCGCTCCCTAGTGGTGGCTTCCGGTGCATCGCGGCCCATCCTCGGTTATTGGTAATGTTGTTGTTGTTGTTGTTGTTTCCATTACAAACAGCATGGTGCCCCTGGTCTGGGACAGCGGGACTTGGCCGGGGGGAGGAATAGGAGGTGTTGGCGGGAGGGGCTGGGGATACAGATCGCTGGTGGGCATATGGAGGCAGGGACATGGCTGGGGATGGGCTGGACTGGAGAGGGGATGGGGGAAAATTTGGTGCCTGACTGCCATCTTTGGAGTGTGAAGCTTGGGCGTGGCCAAGACTCCAAGGGCTGGAGTTGAGTCTCGGGGAGGGAGACCTCACCCTGAGAGGGGATGCAGTTGGAGAAAAAGGGGCTGTGCTGCCTGGGGGAGGGCTGGCTTGGCCTTGGAGGGAAGCGTTCTTCTTGGCCAGACACTGGCTGATGGACTGGCTGATGCAGGAAGCAGCCAGGGCCTTGGTGAGGGCAGAGGGTTTTGGAGAGGAGCAGAGGAACCCTCTGATGGGGGAAGGTGAGCGATGGCGGAGAGAGGCGCTGTAGGCCGGCGGCTTGGCATCCGTTGGACGGCCAACGCCAGGAGGCAGAATGGCTGACCTCGCCAGCGAGGGTAAGGAAGGCAGATGGTTAGCGTGGGACTGGACAGGGAGATCAAGGCCTGGTTCTATGGACCTCAGTGGAGCAGGTGGGAGTCTGCAACCACAGAAGGCAATAGAGAAGAGGAAATGAATGGATTGAATGATAACTTGAGTTAAGCAAAACCGAGAATGCAGGACAGCAGTGACTTGGTTTAGTAAAGGTAAACTGCAGTGTTTTGACAATACATTTTTAATAACTTAGCTGCAGTGTTTTGAGTGACAATACATTTTTAATAACTTAGCTGCAGTGTTTTGAGTGACAATACATTTATAATAACTTAGCTGCAGTGTTTTGACAATACATTTTTAATAACTTGGCGCAAGTTTTTTTTAATTGGCATTGCAATTCAGACACTCTCCCATCCAAGATATACAGGAGCTGAACTCAAGCAATACAGCTTAGCAGTGATTAAAAAAAATAGAAGAGAAACTGTAAACCTTTTTCCACTCAATTTAGTCCCTAAGGCAGTTGGCCAATCAAGAAAGGGTCTTTATCCGATAGCAGATGTTTCGAAAAGCCTACTCTCTGAATAACACTATTCATTTAATTTATTTCAGAAATCTTAATGAAAAACAGATACACTTCAATTCTGCCTGTTAATACATTCAATTAAGCAGACACAGTTACATTTCAGGAGTGAGGGGGAAGGTCAGTGTTAGGGTAAATGTCATTTAAAGGGCTGCTAGGACACTTGGGTAATGTTTTGCTTGTTCCAAGCAGGCTGCATTACTATATCCAAAAGAAAAGGAAATTCAAAACATAAGCTCTCATTGGTTTTGTTATAATCTGTCTATTATAGTACAGACTCTTCCCACGCGAGATTGTTGCTGAACTAATACACCTTGCACGAACAGCATTGTTTGCATTCAGGAACTAGCTACAGAAGGTCCTATAGCTATCTTCCACCATGTATATGCCAGACAGCTGGGCAACATGTGGTTGGAGGAACCATATTGTGTCCTTCACCATTCCATACCTTACAAGGCAGGGTTTTTGGGGAATTGTGGGAGAAAAAAGGGTAAAAATACCCCTCAAAACATTTGTCAAGTATATTTCAGAGACTTGTTTGTTTCCCATTTTGATGCTAGCCATTTCCCCAGAGAAGCGAAGCAAGGGGGCGGCATATACATTCACAGTATATACTATGTTGCTAATTCTGGAACGTGTGGTATTGTATGAACAGACCAATACAAGTTAAGCAATTTCCAATGTGATAAATATCATCACAGGTAACATTTTAAATAGTAACTTAAGATCTGATTAAAACATTTCTTCAAATAAACTATTACTGCAGATGCTATTATCAAATGTTATTTACAGTAGATGGTATAAAAACTATATTTTTATGGTTATCCTACAGGCACTACCTGGGAATCAAACCCAACATGCTGGCATTGCAAGTGCCATGCTCTACCAACTGATCTACACAGGACCATAGACCTTGTAGGATACGTACTGTAGTCCTGTTTAAAACTGTACCTTTGGCTTGGAAGCGTGGCAGCGTTTGATGCATTCCACCTCATAGGGTGGCTCCTCCTACCGATTGTAGTAGGCAGGTGCAGGTTAGGTGGTCTTTGGCTGGTGAAATTTGGCAGAATGTCGGAGGACTGCAACTCTGGGGAAGGTGGTGAATGTACTAGGTTTTTGGTTGATGACCCTTTGAAATCCTCTACGACGTGACTTTCTTCAACCATCTGACTAGATGTGTGACTTTCTTCAACCATCTGACTAGATGTGTGACTTTCTTCAACCATCTGACTAGATGTGTGACTTTCTTCAACCATCTGACTAGATGTGTGACTTTCTTCAACCATCTGACTAGATGTGTGACTTTCTTCAACCATCTGACTTGATGTGTGACTTTCTTCAACCATCTGACTAGATGTGTGACTTTCTTCAACCATCTGACTAGATGTGTGACTTTCTTCAACCATTTGACTTGATGTGTGACTTTCTTCCATGGCACCCGCCATGGACGACTGAGGGGGACAACATGATAAATGGTTTGACTCCTCTGTTGGCCACATCTGTTGTGGGGGTGTAGGGGAGACTTTTGGTGCTACATCTCCAAAATCTAGAGTTTCCTCTCCTGACATCTCTTTGGATGATTCAGCTTTGCTTTCATTAACCAGGGTCACATGAGGAGTGCTTCCTGTCTCAGGTCCATATTGAAACAATCTGTCATTCTTCACACTGTTTGTATTTGGCCTTGTCATCTGGCATGTCTCTGGCTCTGGAGCCTGCTCTTCAATGGATGTATCCAGCGCTGCTGCTTTTCCATTCTCTGAAGGGATCTTGATTTCACTGCACAGGTCTGAGAAGGCTCCTATTGACCCCAGATCCTCCGTGATTGAGTAAAGTTGCAGTCCTCTCTGCTCTGGTCGCGACCTGCTAACATTCACGGACCATTCTGGGGTCACTGGACGGCTGTCACCTGTATCCTCCATCCCCAACCCTTGGACAGGGCCTCCCTGAATCGGAGAGACCATCTTGGGGTTTGGCCTCCCGATATCGGCTTCTGAGTGAACTTCCTCAGGCTGGTCGTCCATTGGCTTCTCCTCCAAGGCAGCTGTCGCCATCTCCTCATGCCCAGCCTGGTCCTTGTTTGGTGGGGTGATTCGAGGAGGAGAGGAGGGTAAGGCACCTGACATGGATCCCAGGACGGAGACATTGTCTCTTGGTCTTGATACATAGCAGGCAGTCTCCTGCTGGCGGTAGGAGGGGGAAAGCTGCTCACGGACGAGGATGTGGCCAAACAGCTGTGGCTTTGAAGAAACTGAAGTAGTCTCCTGGTAACCTAGAACAACAAGGCAATCCAAACACTGTCATTGACAGATCCGACGGATGGAGACTTTCACATTTACACATGCTGGTTTATTAGTTCGAGCCAATGAAAAGTTTATGTTCACTTTTAAACAAGTTGGATCACAGTTTATAGAGCTACTAACAAGCTGGCGACAATAAATCTATAAAGTTTGTTTACACCTGGGTGTTTGATGGTGGGATCAGCTGTCTGGTAGGCAGACTTCTACACGTCTTAATTGCACTAATCCTATATTTGACAGGAAATTCCATTTGTAGATGATCTTCATTCTACAATTCATGGTTGCTCAAGCTGCAACAAACTGCTTGTCCTTAGAGAGGAGGTTAATACTGTCAAATTGCAACAACTTTGTACTTGTTCATAACATTTATATTTTAAAGATACCGTGGCAACTTTGTGGTTCGGAAAAAATGCCTTTGCTAGACATCCTAGGGCAACTGGGCCCGATCCGTCCCATTGAGTCATTCTATCCAGCCCAAGAACATCTAAAACTGTAAAAATAATAGTAGAAAAAAAACGTAACACTTTATTTGGATAGTCTATCTGTAAATGCTTTACAGACTATTACAAACAATCTAAAGACTATCAATAACAGTCTACAGACTATCCATAAGGATTCAATTAACCATCTACTAAACCTAACTCTAATTCTAAACCTAACCTTAAACGTAAACTTAGCAAGCTCTTTTTAATGGGTTGTTATAGTATAAATATATGTAGATTAACTACAGATACTCTTTTTGACTATCCAAATAAAGTGAAACCAAATAAAAAATACTTGACAAGCTCTACAGTTTATGATACTTTATTTACTGCTGCGTATCTATTTTATTTCAAATTTGATGTCTCATGACACTCCCAGTAATATGTACAGTAGTATCATACAGTGTGTTCAAAATACTTTTAAGTTTGAAACAAGCATTCTGCATTTCTATGATATGTTGTTATAGACAAACACGATAATCCTCATGCATTAGCTATCATTCGTTCTTACAATTCAAGATCAATGGCTAGATATATCTGAAAATGAGCCTGTCTATGAAAATAAAGTTGATTATGAATGCAGGGTATTTGAAAAATAATGGACAGAAATATATTTTTTTGCAGATGTCGCAGGTAAAGCAAAGTCACAGTTTTTAAAGAGTACCTTGCAGACGTACTTCCAGAGTAAGCATTTGGGCCGGTCAAAAACGAAAATTAACTAAAAAGTAATTGCACTCACAGGACCTGTTTGCCAGTTTGCAACAATAGCAGTTTTTTTTCTACCAGACTGTATTCCACAAATTATGGAGTTACAAGAACTTAAGTGCACACAAAAATGTGAAAAACGGCAAACAATCTAGTGAAGGGGGATTTATAAAAGAATGATTAGTTGACTGGTGCAATACTATGTCCAAACTAAAGTTTGAAAAGGTGTCACTGTCACAAAAAAACAGTTACACGGTGGGTGGAAGATGTATCTGACACCTGCTGATAGCCAAAGTAAATTACTTCCCTCTTTTTTCCCTGGCTCTGGATGAGACACTGACCAGTTGTTTTTTAAGAGAAGTAATTTACTTTTATCAGCAGGTGTCAGATACATCTTCCACCCATCGTGTAACTGTTTTTTTGTGACAGTGACACATTTTGATACAGATAATTGTCTCTTGGTACAGATAATTACTATCCCTGAAGAACTGCCTTCAGTGAAGATCATAGCAACAGGAAGGCTTTAGTAGCCGTGGTGAATGGATGAGTCTCCAAACTGGAATTTAAATGGGAGAAGTTGGAGAGTGTGACACAGGATGGGTGCCCCAACCTGACAGGCAAAAATGTGAGTCCGCTAAAGCGCCTAAAATATCAAGTAAAGTAACAAACCCAGCACAGGTTCTAATTTTTCTGCATTATTCACCAAGAGGTTCTCCGCAAAAACTGTTTTGAAACTCACTCATGTTGTAGATACAGTCACAAAAGTAGTGCATTTGAAGAAAGTCTCCCCTATCATTCAAATGTTAGGTGGCTTAGTTGGATAAAGTGCTAAAAAGGGTGTGGTATCTAAGATAAGAAATTGATGCATTTCTGGATACAAAAGCGAGAGACCGGGACTTTCCTCAGCTGAAGGACGCAGACAGGGTGGAGAGTTTGCGTTTGCTGTTGATGTCATAGGTTAATGAATGAGTTGAATTGCAAACTACAAGGGAAGGGCCAGTTTGCCTATGGGATGTACTCCCTTGTCAAGGCCTTCATGACCAAGCTTTTGCTATTTTCCCTTAAACTGGATAGTAGCAACGTCGCACATCTACTACTGTAGTTCCCACCCTGCAACAATAGTCACCCCCTGCTAACCAGTAGGAGCGATATACGACCCTACTGCATTGCATGTGGAATTTCTACTGTTGATTGATTCTTGAGTTGATTGACTTGCAGTCTGATGATATAAGAAATTATATATAAGAAAATCTTACAAAAGTTGATTTCATGGGTCTGGGCTATACAAATAGAAATTAAAAAAAATGTATAAGACAAAAATTGTATTGTATAAAGTTAGATTATAAAGGCAATTAAACCAACATTTGCATCAAGTGAAAGTCTTCAAAAGTGATTTCATCCACCTATGGTTTCCCAAATGACTGTTGTCATATACAATATGTAATATAATATGTTAAAATAAAAAGTTAAATTATACGGCAAATATGTATTGCAACATTTCAGTTGAGTTATATCCTTGTAAAGGTATTTCTTATTCTCAGTATAATACAAAAAACCTTGTTAAAGTAAGATGTTGAGTTAGATTCTAAAAATGGTGTCGCATGGAAAATAAATATTCATAAATATAATTTGTGCGTCTCTTAAGCATGATGACATTCTGACCTTTCCAATGTGGCCCGTTAGATACTGCCCACCCCTGTGCTACGGGCATGTCCTGTCAGGCAGGCTGTCTGTCTTCCACAGGAATAACTCAATGCTTTTGGTGCAACGCTCAATTGTTGCTGGTAGAATAGTGGGTGGTGGAGCTGACTTTGGGCAGGAATGTAGTCATGCTTTATATAACATTAGGCATAATTATTAATTCCTGCGAGCTATTTATTGAATCAGTACTGTTAATTATTTCATCTTGTTAAACAAGAATGCACTAAAAATATTGCACTAATAAATTGTGTTAAAATACCTGCTATTGTGTAAATAAAAACATCTACAAAAAGCTTGCTTGCTGCCCTTCTTTTTAAATTACTTTATCTGTGTATTTGATTAAACCTAGTCCAGAGTTAATCTGGAGGTTTAGCTGCCTGTATGTCAATATCAATATCTGTTACAGGACCTTTTCAACATTAACTGTGAATGTTTCTTTTAAAGTTTGTTTTTACTTTCAAGTGTTTTATTGTTTTACAATCTTTTTGAATATTTTACTTTTATTATGTTTCAGTTTTTGGTTGATGTTTTTATATCCTTTTATCACAGAGCACAACTGTAAATAGACTCTGGTTTCAGGTTGTTTTCAGTGTATAAGTACAGGTTCATAAACAATCTATAATAATAAATGATTTGTTGCTACCACAACTGATATAAACTGTTGAGGCAAAGACTGCTTCACCAGAGGTTTTTTAATGGCTTTGCAGATTTTCAATGAAAATAACTCCTATGATATATCTTCTGAAAATACTGGGAAAATAAGAGAAATTAAAGGACAAAATATACTGTACACACTTTTGTAATCAAACAAAATGTAAAACTGCATAAATGGTTTTCAAAGAGCAAATACTGTATATTATGACTTGATTTCAATATCTTTTCAAAGACAATTGGATACAATTTTACAATCAAACCTAAAACTGAAATCTACAACTCAGATCTAAAATTCAAACCTGCAACTCAAACCTGCAACTCAAATCTACAACTCAAATCTACAACTCAGATCTAAAATTCAAACCTGTAACTCAAACCTGCAACTCAAACCTACAACTCAAACCTACAACAAATAAACAGTGTGAAATTAGTAAAATGTTAAGTTCAAAGACTATTGTACAATATGGAAAAAAACTGATGTAAAAACAACAGTCAGAGAACAGCTCAGAGAACAAATTTACTCAAGAAAGGTTTACAATCATGTTATGGAATTAAATTAGTTGAATCTAATAAGTACATTTCCAGGATGAGAAAGGTACTAACCTGTGGTCTCATTCTGAGCTGTCTTTAGGGTCCTCTTATCCTCCTGATGCTGTGGTGGCGGATGGGCCTTAGCAGAGCTACCCTGCCTGATGACGGGAGCCCACGGTGCACGACCCACGCTGCACGCTCTTTTGTGGTGAAGCGGAACTTTCATGCTGCTGGCTTTGGCACTGTACATTCGAGCCAGCATCTGGACCTTATTTAGGATCCTCTCAGAGTTCTCAACCAGAGACGGATCGGTGGGACTGGCCTCAAACAGGCCTATTGCCGCTACGTCGGCAACCGCAACGCCTTCGTACAGGGTCTGGCTGGAGGACACCATCTTACATTGGCGGGACCAGTTACCCACTTTGATCTGGCTGGGCAGCACATCTAGATTCCCGTTATGTGTTCTGCCCCACCCAGCTTTAACCACTGGGGCCATCTGGCTTGTTGGTAGAGAAACAATGGACTCATTCTGGGATTGTTCAGGTTCTACATCTAGATCACTTGGACTTGATCTGTGGTCATTATCTGTTTTCTGGTCATTTGTGAATTCCCTGGCAGCTTCATCACTACACGTTTGTTCTTCGTTGATGTTGTTCACCATGTTTGTAATGGTCTCCCTCCTGGTGCCCACAGCAGAACCTAGAATCTCCCTGGCTCTCTCTTGACATGCCTCGACCAGCTCTGCGCAGTGTGTGTCACAGCATGGCTCAGCCTGGCTGCATTGCTCCATAGCAGGCTCCCTGTGCTCCTGTGCCTGAACTTGCTCTTCCTCCAGTGTCTCTGACCCATCAGTGGGTAAGGAGAAACAGACCAGGCTGTGGATGTCCTCACCCCTGCCAGGCACTGTTTGAAGTGGGGATGGCAGCTCCGACTCATCCTCTGGTTCTGCACCCTTGTCAGAGCGCCCACTCTCCGAATCACACAGGCTGTTCTGGTGGCTGAAGACAGCAAACCGAGACACCGATTCCTTGACCAGGCCGGCAGGAATTACTAGAGCGAGGCTGTTTCTCCGGGGGGGATGGTTGCCATCACAGCCTGCTGCCTGTCCAGCCTCTGCCTCAGCTGCCTCATAGTAGCTGCGGATTTTCTCGATGATGTCGGACTTCGTGAACTGACTCTCTTTCTTTGGCGCCAGTGGTGTTTGTGTGTTGCCCTCTGGACCAGTGAGAAGAGACAGAGGAGATCCTGGAGGCTTGTCTTCATGATGCCAGTCCAGGGTAGGTTCCTCCTCTTGTTTCTCAGGAAAGCCTACTGGAGGCAGAGGGGTTGTTGTTTTGACAGTTTGCTCATCCTCTGCCTCAGATGTGTTTTTTTCTCCAACTTCCTGGGTCTCTCCTAGCGATGCACTGCTCTGCTGAGGCGTCTCCTCCATGACATGATCTGGCAGAGGTGTTGACTCTCCCTCTTCACAACACCCCTCCTCTAAAAACTCACCGGCTAAGCTCTGCGGAAGAGTTTGGTCCTCCATTATGGTTTTCCCCCCTAGACTGTGAGGTCGGAGAGCTTGAGACTCGTACGTTTCCACCTCAGGGGCTGCCAGTGGCTGACCGTTTCCTTGCTGAGAAACTGGACAAGGCGGGTCCTCAGTTGTTTGGTTTTCCAGGGCCTTGTTCAAGGGGAAATCCTGTGGAGGGACAGGAACAGACACAAGACAGTCAGTCATCCATATAGCTCATACACTACATGAGGTAAGGTAATGTAGAACTGAGTAAGGAAGGCAGTGATGGCTCATAAATCCAGTTCAGTTACAACACCATGGCACAGGTGGCTAGACCCGCTTGAGGTTAATGACGTGGCAGACACAGCGTAACCCATCCTTACCAGGTCACGATTGAGCTCAGTCATGCCCTCTCGCGCCCGGCTCTCGTTGATGAACTGCATTATCTCCTCAGTGATGGAGAGGGTTGGCGGGGGGCTCAGGGGGGAGAGGTCGTCGTCATCCTCCAAGCCCACACATGGATCCGGCCTCTTACCCACAGCCTCAACTTCGATGACAGAGGAGGCCAGTGTGCTGGTGCTTCCAGAGGAGGCCACGCTGTCTGCTCCTGGGCACAGCTCCCCTTCACTGCTAGCCTATGGACATGGACAAGCACATCGACACTGATGTCAGAACGAATGGTTTGAACTACAGGAGAATAACAAGTCATGGAAGTTTGGAGTTTTAACCCCTTGCTGTTATTTTAATGTTTAATGTTTGCTTAGATCAATGTCAGCACGAGCGTTGCAAAAGCGTAGTTTTGTACTTGTAGTACTTTTACTCAGTCCTATATGTGGACTAAAATAAATGTATGTTAATATATACATATTTGTAAAAGAAAACAGGTGGGTGACAAATTAAAGGAAAAATCTAAACAAAGTGACTTGGTAAGGTGTTGGACACAACATTGGCATGTATCCATTGATGGAACACCATTCTTCCAAAAGAAATTTCCTGTTTTGATGCTGGTGATGGAATGGCCTGTCTAATATGTCGGTCCAAAATCTCTCAGATGTTTTCAATTGGGTTGAGATCTGGGGCCTATACTACGAAGCAAGTTCAACATGCCATGGATATCTTTTCATTACCTGGCTTCACTGAACCTAACAATTGCGATCTAGATAAGAGATGTCACGACGGTGGTTATCAATTCGTTAAATCAACACAGAATTTCCCAACCTATTGACAAGCGCGTTCACATAAAAAGGGCGGGGTGTGCACCACCGGACCAATCGCAGACACGGACAAATCTACGAGAGCTGCATATTTCACTCAACTGTAGTAAATGATAATTTTAGAGAAATATGAAGAGCATAAAAAATATATTCCAGACATAAAGCAGGAAGGAAAGCCGGGAATACATTGCCATGTATTTAAAAATGCCTATAGGCTCAACGATATCGATATCACTGACTATAGTAAAAATTGTGTATTCCATTAAACCAATGTGTTGCTTGATGCTGATCGTGTAGTACAATTGCATTTATCATATTCTTTCATTTGCAACCCTGACAATATGTGAAACGGTCATGGCAGAAAATACAAAATGTACAGGGTGTGTAAATTAATCAATGTCAAAATACTTGGTTGTTCAACAAGTTCTGTAGGAGTGATGGTAAATGTATGTACTGTCTCTACACTGAAAAGGGATACATTGATGTTGGTCCGTATCAAACAGACCATACATTAAAATACCTGTCACAAACAAATGCAATACTATGCATAAAGTCTGTGGAACTGTAAGCGCACAACTTCGATGTATCGCACTGCACTGGCACATATGGCTCAATAAGCTGACAAAGATACGTCACTCCCTCCACTGATCTCATCAAAGAAAGCCAATGCATCTTTATGGAGCTAGGCAAAGTAATTTGCTTGAAGGAAAGGAATATTTAATATAATGCATGTTATATAATCCTTTGTAGATGTATATTTGGGAAGATTGTGC
The DNA here is from genome assembly GCA_016801145.1 of Umbra pygmaea. Classification (NCBI taxonomy): domain Eukaryota; kingdom Metazoa; phylum Chordata; class Actinopteri; order Esociformes; family Umbridae; genus Umbra; species Umbra pygmaea. The sequence goes on along the minus strand of JACXGM010002831.1, from coordinate 22,230 downwards.
ACTGTCTCTTTAAAATCTGAGCTGGCTAGAGCTAGAAAGATTTCTTATTAATTTTTGTTGTAATTGAACCAGAGCGCATGTACTGTAAAGTTGCAAAAGATAATGGAGAAAAGTTTTTCAAATTCTCTTTAACAAGGGTTGAAGTCCACCTGGCACTATGTTGATATTTTGTCCTCTGAAAAGGTCATACTTTGTCTTATAGTGAAGTGATTTATAGATTTGGATTCTGAAGTCTCTTGGCTACCAGATTAATAAATAAATTACAACATTCTGAGATATTGATTTTCATGCATGGTGTCATATAGAGTAAAAAAACACAAAAACATATGTTTAATTTTTAGTTAATTATTGAAAAATATATGTAAACCATGAGGAATTCCACAGTAATATCCATAGTGGCATGCCCCCAGGTCTTGAGAACCAGTGTGACAAGGTTAGGGAGACAGACAAATAGGTCAATAAAGTACTATGTACATATTTTTCGATATTTCCCCATAAGTTTTTAAAAACACAGCCATCCCCTCCCCCCTGAAAAAATAACCTGTTTTGGTGCAGGGTGATGCCTGTGAGAGGTACCCAAATTCGAGAGACTCTATATCCAGCTGTGATGAACCCACATGGACAAACCACCCCTCAGTCTTTGTAGCCTGATATTCAGAACTGAATTTACAGTCTGAAGTTACTTACAAAACAGCCGGTTTCCACAATGGGCGTTGTCAAAGATCTAGTCCTCGTCTCCTAACAAATCCTAAAACTCTTACGTCATTGCGAATAAATTGCTTATTTTAACTATAAACAGGCACATTCATGTTATTATCAATGTTTTTCAATATGTAAAAGGCCTTTACTGAACTATTCCAGTGTATATTTACTTTCTATATCGTAAATGGGCCTGTCTGAGCAGTTTTGACCTTTTTCTCTTCAGTCTCCCGAGTCCTGACGTAACCTAACTGTAACGCGTGCTGCATTGTAATGTACTGTATTTTTAGGCTAATATTATTATTAACAGACATCGATAAAACCTTCCCATATTGTAGCCTAAAAAACACATTCATTTCACATACAGCTTCCACACTTTTCGCCTTTTTGGTTCACGGGGAGCTTTTGAAATCTTTTGCCGCTTCCCGATCTTTCATTGCAGCCAAATTTGGAACAGTTGTGCATTTTGTCAGTGATTTATGTCATTTTTTAAATAATTTATTACATTTTCCACTATTCCCTGCACTATGTCAATGGGAATCAGATAAATGTTGGTATCCAACATGGAGTCCACGAAACATGTGACCACGTTGGAACCAATCGCATAACGGAATAGCTCAGAACATTCGATTCCCTGTGTCAAACATTAGTTTCTAGCATGTACGTTTCGAGAGATATGATGCTTTGATACTTTAAAGTGTCAATCAACTTAGAAAATCCCTCGTGGGCCAGATCGTATCCGGCCCACAGGCCATATTTTGCTCCCCCAGCTCTAAAGAGACACGTGGTCCCAAACAATTCCTTGCATGCAATAGCTTAATTGTATCATGCAGTTCACCTGTATGAAAGTATCTGAATTTTTTATGTTCCTCCACTTATTTATTCAGGTTTAATTAAATTTGTCACCCATCTGTATACATTATTATGAATTGCTTTATATTTCATAGGTAATTGAAACTGTATTTTTTTTCTTCTGTTATTGGATAGCATCTCCAACATCAAAAACCTATTCCTCTTCAGTTTAATTTTTAGATAGGTATTTATTGTCAAAGAGATTGAATGATATGTGGATATATTTTGTAAGAATGTGTGGTTGTTTGGGTGGATAGGGTTAATGTATTTAAAAAAATAATTCACCTTCAAAGATACTGGATTCCAGGGAAAGATATGATTGGTTGGGGAGAAACAAAGGCAAATGTCAGCAAAACTATGATTACTTTCAATTCATAATATACCAGACATTTTAGCAGAATGAGTAACTACTAGAAAACAAGTCAAGCAAAGGATTCATATTAATAAACACATTCTCACCACTCTCACCATGAAATGCAGTCTCAAAGTCTTTAGTAGGAGCTGTGGAAATAAAACAGCAATAAGCATTAAACAATTAGTAATTTGAATTTCATTTAATTTGGTTTCATTTAAGTGTTTGGGCTCATCTCCACAGAGTGTGAGCAGCTGTGTGCTTACAACCGTAGTCTCACATTGCTTGACACACTTTTTCTCTTTCAGTATTAACCTATTCTAGGCTGGAGACTGTATATGTAAATATTTATGTAATTGCTAGAAATACAGTCATTGTAAAAAACTCTCAACCTTTTGGTTACCTCGGTAATATCATGGGTCACCAGAAATAGGTACATTATAAAACAGTTAACAAGCTGTATATGGACCCTATTTGTTTTTAATGGCGTACCAGAAGATAAACAGGCAAGTTGACTATGAACCAATTGTTATTTACAGCTTGACTTGCTCATGGACAGAACAACAGTTAGGGGTTTGAACCACGGCCTTTCTAACCTCCGCTTAGATGCCCTAACCACCAGGTCACCTTGCTGCCCCATTTAGGCTTAGTGAGCACAGAACAGGCCCTTTAATAGGTCATCGTATATAATGCAGCAGTAAATGTATTTATTTATTAATGAACATGTCTATTTTAGTCCATAAACTACTGACAACATTTCTCCAAAAATCCTAAATCAAATAGTTTTATTCATACCATTTATTTTCAGAAAATGACTGTTGTCAGACCTCGAATAATGCAAAGAAAATAAGTCCCAATTCCTTTTTAAACAACAAAATACTAATGTGTTAACTTAAGAAGAGTACAGAAATCAATATTTGGTAGAACAATAATAACGGTATAATAATAATAATTGGCTTTCATGTGTCATGGTATGATATGTTGGGTAAATTCATGCCACTCCTGGCATAAAAATCTTTGTTTGATTTTGCTCTACAAATTTTGTCTATAAATTAATTATTTATGTTTATGTTTTCAACCCCTCGAACCAATATACTATTTCCTACTAGACCTAAAATTTTAAGTAGCCTATTTCAGAGATTATTCATAGGTTAGGTACAGTTGCAATTAAATATTATTCAACCTCATTGCAAATCGGGTTTATTGTCAAAATGTACAGACTTTCAGCTGAACAAATCCAACAAAAGCAATTGAAATAGCTCAACACAATGAATGCATCAAGTGGTTTCCCCAAATCCAATTGAAAATGCAACTCATAATAACTTCACCAGTCTCAAATTTATTCAACCACAAATATGCAAAACAGGTCTTAAGCACACCTGATGCAATTAATCAAGGGCTTTATTAGTTAGCATCAGGTGTGCTTAAGCTGGAACACACAAAATACCTGAAATGACTAGGGGTTTGTTGAGTGTCACGTTTGACTGCATGTGAAAAACATGGCTAAATCAAAAGAATGGTCCAAAAGTTTAGGGATGAGATCATGCCCTTCACAAACAAGGAATAGGATACAAAACGATAGCGAAGGCACTGAATGTTCAAAGTTAAGGAACCTAAAAGGGACAGAAAAAGGAAGCTTTCCGTGGCTTGCAACCAGATTTCTGAGACGTCAGGTTGTGAAACACCCTCGAGAAAGAAAGATCCATCAAACCTAAGCCCTGACCCGTTTTCCCATTTTTACATGTGGGACCAACCTTTCCTATTGGCTGAGCCGATTTAAGCCCTGCCCCATTTCTGGTTTGACATATGGTAACTAGGTAGACTGCTTCCGATACTTGCCAAAAATACAGGATCAGTTGTCGGCATATGGAGTCCGATACCATGATCCGATACCATGTTCTAATAAGCTGCAGTAAACACAAGGGTTGTTGTAGTGACGGTCATTCAGAACAAAAACAAAGTTAACCATTATTGTACATGCATCCTTACTGCAATAACAATAAATTAAAAATAAATAAAAATAAAATAGTGGTGTAAGTATGTTTCCAGGAAAGTTGAGCTATGTAGCTCCAAAACTACTATAATTCATTTTAAGCGGGAGGTGCAAAAAACATTTTAATATTAAATGCTACAGTATTAGCCTATGAAAAGTTTACATGTTGAGGTTCTAGGTTGATTTTAATGTGAAAAACTACCAACTAAAGGCACCAATGATCGGTGCTCTCGTTTAACCAGAGAAGCATACAAGCGCACGCACACACAAATGTAACGGTGTAACGGGAGGCTGTTGAACTTCTCAAGGACAAACTTTATTGAATTAGAATCTGTTGTGAATCAACAATCTTTCTTTGCCAGAACATGGTTTACCATCAATATTTGTTGTATTGTGTTTGGTGCATTGCTGAAGACACATCTACAGTGCCTTGCGAAAGTATTCGGGCCCCTTGAACTTTTCGACCTTTTGCCACATTTCAGGCTTCAAACATAAAGATATGAAACTATAATTTTTTGTGAAGAATCAACAACAAGTGGGACACAATCATGAAGTGGAACAACACTTATTGGATATTTCAAACTTTTTTAACAAATGAAAAACTGAAAAATTGGGCGTGCAAAATAAGTTAATACTTTGTAGCACCACCTTTTGCTGCAATTACAGCTGTAAGTCGCTTGGGGTGTGTCTCTATCAGTTTTGCACATCGAGATCCTGACATTTTTGCCCATTCCTCCTTGCAAAACAGCTCGAGCTCAGTGAGGTTGAATGGAGAGTTTGTGAACAGCAGTTTTCAGTTCTTTCCACAGATTCTCGATTGGATTCAGGTCTGGACTTTGACTTGGCCATTCTAACACCTGGATAGGTTTATTTGTGAACCATTCCATTGTAGATTTTGCTTTATGTTTTGGATCATTGTCTTGTTGGAAGACAAATCTCCGTCCCAGTCTCAGGTCTTTTGCAGACCCCATTAGGGTTTTCTTCCAGAGTGGTTCTGTATTTTGCTCCATCCATCTTCCCATCAATTTTAGCCATCTTCCCTGTCCCTGCTGAAGAGAAACAGGCCCAAACCATGATGCTGCCACCACAATGTTTGACAGTGGGGATGGTGTGTTCCGGGTGATGAGCTGTGTTGCTTTTACGCCAAACATAATGTTTTGCATTGTTGCCAAAAAGTTCGATTTTGGTTTCATCTGACAAGAGCACCTTCTTCCACATGTTTGGTGTGTCTCCCAGGTGGCTTGTGGCAAACTTTAAAGAACACTTTTTATGGATATCTTTCAGAAATGGCTTTCTTCTTGCCACTCTTCCATAAAGGCCAGATTTGTGCAGTATACAACTGATTGTTGTCCTATGGACAGAGTGATCATGGGCCTCTTGGCTGCATCTCTGATCAGTCTTCTCCTTGTATGAGCTGAAAGTTTAGAGGGACGGCCGGGTCTTGGTAGATTTGCAGTGGTCTGATACTCCCTCCATTTCAATATTATCGCTTGCACAGTGCTCCTTAAAATGTTTAAAGCTTGGGAAATCTCTCTGTATCCAAATCCGGCTTTAAACTTCTCCGCAACAGTATCTCGGACCTGCCTGGTGTATTCCTTGTTCTTCATGATGCTCTCTGTGCTTTCAATGGACCTCTGAGACTATCACAGAGCAGGTGCATTTATACGGAGACTTGATTACACACAGGTGGATTCTATTTATCATCATTAGTCATTTAGGTCAACACTGGATCATTCAGAGATCCTCACTGAACTTCTGGAGAGAGTTTGCTGCACTGAAACTAAAGGGGCAGACTAATTTTGCTCGCCCATTTTGTCAAAAAATGTTTGAAATATCCAATAAATTTCGTTCCACTTTATGATTGTGTCCCACTAGTTGTTGCTTCTTCCCAAAAAATTGCAGTTTCATATCTTTATGTTTGAAGCCAGAAATGTGGCAAAAGGTCGAAAAGTTCAAGGGGGCCAAATACTTTCGCAAGGCTAATTTAGCCAGTGCTTACATTATTTCATTAGTAATCTCTTTTCCAAACAGATAATTCCAAAATAAATGTACAAAAGTTAAATTAAAAGCTGATTGAACCAATATTGTGGCATAAGTTGTGTTTTGCCCTTCTCAAATGTGAAAAGTTGTTGGATGAACAATATGGTGGCTGGTAAAATGTGGGTGTTCACCAGACTAGCTGACGCAATGTATCCGAAATTGCCCGCTCAAACGGTAATGTAGAGTAAAATACCCTATGGAATTGCTGAAAGATGTAACTGCAATTAGACTACAGACATTCAGGGTTCAGACATGTGTGCCATGTCCCTATTAAGTCATTCAACAAAATGGGTGGATGCAAGTTTTACAATATGTAGCATTAAAACACTGGTGTCAGATCGGTACTCAGTGTCAAATCGGGTACTCAGTATCAGATCAGTACTCAAAGTTCAGTACTCGGATTGGTATCTGCAATGAAAAAGTGGTATCGATGCATCCCTGGTGGTACTCATGGCAACCTGCACCGTACTTTGTTCCCGTCCCTCTGAGCCACCCATCAAACAATTTTGACAGGTGTCACACAAAAGAGAGGTCAATGTGTCTGAAAATATAAGAATGAAGCATACGCTGAAAAGAACACTCTGCACACAGTCAAGCATGGTGGTGGCTCAGTGATGCTCCAGGGCTGCTTTGCGTCCTCTGGCACAGGTTACCTGCAGTGTGTGGAAGGCAAGATGGATTCATTGAATTATTATGCCAACTTTGAAGAAGCTGAAGCTTGTGCGTCATTGGACTTTCCAACAGGAAAATGATTTCAAGCATCAAATTTCACCAAGGCTTGGTTGTAGAAGAAGTCCTGGAAGACGGTACAGTGGCCATCACAGTCACTTGACTTGAACCCCATAGAAAAAGCGGTTGCAGCACGCAAAGTTCGCAAACCCAAGAATATTATTAAACTGGAGGACATTGCTCATGAGGAGTGTGCTAAGATTCCTCAGGAATTCTGCCAGAGGCTGGTGTCTGGCAATGCGTCTTGTTTGCAGCAAAAGGGTGTTCTGCTAAGTAATAAAGATGCTTACCATGAAGGGGTTGAAACATTTTGAGACTGGAGAAATCATTTTGGGGAAACCACTGGAAGCATTCATTGTGTTAAGCTATTTCAATTGCTTTAGTTTGATTTATTCATTGTAAACAGCTGAAAGTCTGTACATTTTTACAAAAACCTGATTTGCAATGGGGGTTGACTAGGTTTGATTGCAACTGTAAGGGTAGTAACTGGTACATCTTTGAAGTGGTGAAATCTAATAAAGTCTCGATAGGCTTTTATTGTAATTTAAATGAATTCAAAAATGGATCTCATTTTCATAATTTTATTAGAAACCCCTGCACCTGATTGGCCACAAACCAATCAATGTCATCCAGTATGACCTTTAACACTGGCTTGGGCCTTTCTGAACACCTGTGCAGCTTTGCTTTCTATACAAGCTGTGAGGGTTTTCGTTTTTTAGCAGATATTACATTATCTTGCAATTGTTTTATTTTGGGTTAACCTATGTTATAAAGGAGACCAGTCATGATTCATTACAATGTGAACAAATATATCCCAGTGATAATCACGATTGAAAACAGTAGTAGGCAGCTAAATGCCGATTTATACTTCTGCGTTGAGGTAAGGCGTAGCCTAACGTGCACCTCTCAAAAAATGTAACTATGCATCACGGCAACGCAGCTGCAAGATCTGTGATTGGTCGGCTTGATTGCATTGCTGCGCAACGCAGAAACTGACGCAGATTTATAAATGCTCATGACGATGTAGGCTACAGCGTATGCCTACGACGTAGGTTATGCAGTAACGTATAAATTGGCCTTTAGCTACCTACTACTGTGTTCACCCGTGATTATCACTAGGATGTATTTGTTCACATTGTTCTTGAGCTAGTTTGTTTTGTCAAAAGTTTAAGTTTTGTAAAAGTTAAATTTCAAATAACGTATATAAATACAGTTGTATGCAAAGGTTCAGTCACCCCTGAAAATTTCCATGATTTTCAGTTATAAATAATTAGATGTTTGGATCAGCAATTTAATTTTGATCTATCAAATAACTGAAGGACACAGTACTATTTTGGTAATTAAATGAGGTTCATTGGAATAACAGAAAATGTGCAATAGTGTCATGACTGTTGGTGTGGTGCATGTGTAGAGGATAGAGGAGGACTCAGGCAGGCAGTGCGGCAAGCGTATTTGCTGGATTTATTGGAGTAGATCCGGGAAACACAGGGCAAACGGGTTGCAGGGTACGACCTAGCCGAAATGCATATAACAATATCTAACACTATAGACCACGTGCTATCAACAGCTGCACGGAACGCTGAATACTTCACACACAATTATAATTCTCCTGGGAATACGCACACTCTTCATACATGAAGTGACTGGCACAACGACAGGACGGAAGTATATAACAAACACTCACTGTATCTACACATGGACTTAGGTGACTCACTTTTCACAACTTTGCTTGTAATTAATCCCGGACCGACCTCCAACATCTTTCCCACATACACCAACATGACAATATAATAATGAATCGCGCCCTCCTCTCTACCACCTAGGACTTATATGGGAACCGAGCTAACCAGCTGACAGTGATTAGGTGATAGCTCGCTCGGCTCCCAATCAGTACCCAAGTGAAAGAGAGGAAGGCGCTACACAGCACACAACACAAAAACTATAATATACATTTTACCATAAATCAAACCACAGTCCATACCACTGGAATTATAATAAAACAAACTCAAAGATCTACAATAAACCTACATACAATGAGTCCATCTCTCAGTTCATAACGGAACGGGAGTCCCACTCCGGGACCCCTTTACAAATAGGCATCAAAACGAAATTAGACAGGTGCATACATTTGGGCACCCTTGTCATTTTGTTTATTTGAATACCTGTATTTACCTAGCATCAATAATTGGAACACACATTTGGTTTGGTGAGCTCATTAAGCCTTGAACTTCATAGACAGGTGCATCATCCAATCATGAGAACAATTATTTAAGGTGGCCAAATGCAAGTTGCTGTTCTCTTTGACTCTCCTCTTTAGAGTTGTAACATTGGGGCCTTAATACAACTCTCAAATGACCTGAAAACAAATACTGTTATTTTTTAGGGGAAAACTACTAAAAGCTATCGCAGAGATTTAACACTGTGAGGAACATAGTGAGGAAATGGAAGACCACAGGCACAGTTCTTGATAAGGCCAGAAGTGGCAGGCCAAGTAAAACATGGGAAGCAAAGGTGAAGGATGGTGAGAACAGTCAAAAACAGCCCACAGACCACCTCAAAAGACCTACAACATCATCTTACTGCAGATGGTGTCACAGTGCATCGTTCAACAATTCAGCACACTTTGCACAAGGAGAAGTTGTACGTGTGAGTGATGTGGAAGAAGACTTTTCTGCACACACGCCTCAAACAGAGTCACTTGAGGTATGCGAACGCACATTTGGACATCCAGCTTAATTTTGGATGAAAGTACTGTGGACTGATAAAACAAAGAACAAACATTAGAGTTATTTAGTCATAACGAGGGAGGTTATGCATGGCAGCAAAAGAACAGAGCGTTCCAAGACAAACATTTGCTACCCACAGTAAAATCTGGTGGAGGTTCCATCATGCTGTGTTTAAAAACAAGAAGTCATTCACACAATGTTAACAAAAGAAAAGCAGCTGTTGAAATGTCAAGAAACAAAAGTGTGTATTTTTAAGATATCTTCCAAAAAGTACTGAAATTAAAGCAAGGAAAACAACACTTATGCAACTTGGTATTTTCTCTTGAGAAGAAACATGATGTGGACACAGAAGCAGTGGAGCTGACAAAGGAAGGCACAGCTGGAATTCTACACAAACCTTCTGCAGCTGAGGCAACACTTTTGGAAGGCAACTAGAGTAACAAAACAAGAGCGCCCTCTGCTGGCAAGAATAAACATCAAGCAAAATTTACAGAAAAACACTTCTAACCCTATACTTAAACCAACACAAACCCCAAAAATGTCTCCCTCTCGCCCAAAGAAAAGGATTTGAAGACAAGTTTGAAGACCACTAAATCAATGGCAACTAAATCAATCATCGGTCATACTGCTTGGACCCTCACTCTGCTGTGGTGTCTGGTGTCACAGAACGACCAAATGCTCTGCCAATTCAGTTCTGTAATAAATGACAATGTATCAGCCATGTCTGTCATCAAAGAGCTAATGGAAGAGCTTTTGAGCATTGCATTGAAATTAAGGCGAGCTAACACCAGACAGCAAATGGCTCCATTTAGACTACTGAATATCCAAGTCCCACATTTTACTTTGTGGATGAAAATAAGTCAAAACAGCCTTCATGGAAAAGGCTTTCCCATGCATATTATAAAGTTTGAAGGAAGCAAATGCCTTTCGCATGACATCTCTGAATGACTCACTTTCTGGGTGGAATGGCATTCGGTTTTGGATTCTTGTGTTGAATTCTTTAGAAGGGACAGATTGTAACCAACAACATACAGTGGGTGTATGGCAAAAAAGTATTTAATCAGCCACCAATTGTGCAAGTTCTCCCACTTAAAAAGATGAGAGAGGCCTGTAATTTTCATTATAGGTACACTTCAACTATGAGAGACAAAATGAGAAAAAATATCAAGGAAATCACATTGTAGGATTTTTAATTAATTTATTGGTAAATTATGGTGGAAAGTAAGTATTTGGTCACCTACAAACAAGCAAGATTTCTGGCTCTCACAGACCTGTTACTTCTTCTTTAAGAGGCTCCTCTGTCCTCCACTCGTTACCTGTATTAATGGCACCTGTTTGAACTTGTAATCAGTAAAAAAGACACCTGTCCACAACCTCAAACAGTCACACTCCAAACTCCGCTATGGCCAAGACCAAAGAGCTGTCAAAGGACATCAGAAACAAAATTGTAAACCTGCACCAGGCTGGGAAGACTGAATATGCAATAGATAAGCAGCTTGGTGTGATGAAATCAACTGTGGGAGCAATTATAAGAAAATGGAAGACATACAAGACCACTGATAATCACCCTCGATTCGGGCTCCACGCAAGATCTCACCCCGTGGGGTCAAAATGATCACAAGAACGGTGAGAACCACATGGGGGACCAAGTGAATGACCTGCAGAGAGCTGGGACCAATGTAACAAAGGCTATCATCAGTAACACACTATGCCGCCAGGGACTCAAATCCTACAGTGCCAGACGTGTCCCCCTGCTTAAGCCAGTACATGTCCAGGCCCATCTGAGGTTTGCTAGAGAGCATTTGGATGATCGAGAAGAGGATTGGGAGAATGTCATATGGTCAGATGAAACCAAAATGGAACTTCTTGGTAAAAACTCAACTCGTCGTGTTTGGAGGAGAAAGAATGCTGAGTTGCATCCAAAGAACACCATACCTACTGTGAAGCATGGGGGTGGAAACATCATGCTTTGGGCCTGTTTTTCTGCAAAGGGACCTGGACGACTGATCCGTGTAAAGGAAAGAATTAATGGGGCCATGTATTGTGAGATTTTGAGTGAAAACCTCCTTCCATCAGCAAGGGCATTGAAGATGAAACGTGGCTGGGTCTTTCAGCATGACAATGATCCCAAACATACCGCCCGGGCAACAAAGGAGTGGCTTCGTAAGAAGCATTTCAAGGTCCTAGCCGGTCACAAGATCTCAACCCTATATAAAATCTTAGGAGTTTGTTGAAAGTCTGTGTTGCCCAGCGACAGCCCCAAAACATCACTGCTCTAGAGGAGATCTGCATGGAGGAATGGGCCAAAATACCAGCAACAGTATGTGAAATCCTTTTGAAGACTAACAGAAAACGTTGGACCTCTGTCATTTCCAACAAAGGGTATATAAAAAAGTATTGAGATTAACTTTTGTTATTGACCAAATACTTATGTTAGACAATAACTTACCAATAAATTCATTAAAAATCCTACAATGTGATTTTCAGGATTTTCTTTTCAGATTATGTCTCTCATAGTTGAAGTGTACCTATGATGAAAATTACAGGCATCTCTCATCTTTTTAAGTGGGAGAACTTGTACAATTGGTGGCTGACTAAATACTTTTTTGCCCCACTGTATGTGGTCAAAAGTTTGAAAATGAAAAAAATACAAATTTTCATAGTCTGCTGCACTCAAAAAAATGATATGTTGGACTAACGTAACTGTGTTATGTCAACAGAATGCACATAACTGGGTTATGTTACATTTAAGTAATATTATTCATTACGGTGTTACCGAAATTATAATGTTGCGTAATGCAACATAACCCAGTTGTGTGCATTCTGTTGACATAACACAGTTATGTTAGTCCAACATATCATTTTTTTGAGTGTGCCTCAGTGTTGATGATGGCAATTTTCATATACACATTAAGATGAATTGCAATGAATTGCAAAGTCCCTCTTTGCCATGAAAATGAACTTATTCTCCCAAAGAAATTTCCACTGCATTTCAGTACTGCCACAAAACGACCAGCTGCCATCATGTCAGTGATTGTTTTGTTAACACAGGTGAGGGTGTTGACAAGGAAAAGCCTGGAATCTTTAAATGGAGAGTGGTGCTTGACATCATTGTTCTTCCTCTTTCAACCATGGTTACCTGCAAGGAAACATGTGCCATCATTGCTTTGCACAAAAAATGCTTCACAAGCAAGGATATTGCTGCTAGTAAGATTGCACCTAAATTAACCATTATTTGGATCATCCAGAACTTCAAAGAGGGAGGTTAAATTGTTGTGAAGAAGGCATCAAGGCACCCAAGAAAGTCGAGCAAGCACCAGGACTGTCTCCTAAAGTTGATTCCGCTGCGGGATCGGGGCACCGCCAGTGCAGAACTTGTCCAGGAATGGCAGCAGGCAGGTGTGAGTAAATCTGCATGCACAGTGAGCAAAGAATTTTGGATGAAGGCCTGGTGTCAAAGAAGCCACTTCTCTCCAGGAAGCCACTTCTCTTCAGGGACAGACTGATAATCTGCAAAAAGTACAAGGATTGGACTGCTGAGGAATGAGGTTAAGTCATTTTCTCTGATGAAATCCCCTTTCCGATTGTTTGGGCCATCCTAAAAACACAATGGTCCTCATATATCAAACGTGCGTAGAAACCTGCATAGACAGAGCGCAGAAGTCAACTTACGACGGGGCTCATATGTGACTTACATAATGTTCGTATCACTCCAATTCCGGCGTACGAATAAACGGGTGTTGATAAATCAGACGGTTGAAATCAATCTTAATTTAAATATCACGCCCACATATATGCACGGGTTAGAGGCCTCGCCCTTAGAATTTACAACATGGATAAGTGACATCCGGCAAGGAAACTGAATTTCTCTGAGATAGAGACACTCAGGTCTCAGGTGCAGGCCAACCACTTGGTATTAATTGGAAGTTTAAAATCAGGCATCAACGGATCAAGGAAAATGCAGTGTTGACTGAGGTTACTGCTACAGTCATTGAAAACGATAAACAACAACCTGAAGTGCATTTCAAATAAATGAATTATTTTTACTAAACATTCCACATTGCATTTTTTTAAGTAGCTTTCTTACCCAAGATTAATATCACATACTATATTAGAAATGCAGAATGAGATCCTGGCTGAATCCCAATATGCATACTATATACTACTAAAGTATGTACTGCGCAGGTGGTGGTAAAGTACATACTATTAAGTATATATTAAGTGAGTATGCTAGCATTGGGACATACTAACATGTTATAATGTTGCAACAACAACAAAAACTAATGTAATGACAAGTTAATTATTACCTAACTTTTGCATATTAACATGTAAACACTGCCAAAGAAGGACCGGCTTCGGGAAACCCCTCCTATTCTGTGTCGCAAAGGATTGTGGGCAATATCAGCACAAAAAGCATGCAGGGTTGCATACTTCGAAAATCCCCCGGACGAAGTAGACCATCAGGGGACTTCTGACATACTATATTTGCGTACTATGGTTCTGGATATACTAATCGTAGTCTGGCATACTATATAGTATGCATACTATGCATATTGAGAAGCAGCCCATCTCCTTTGTAGTGCCCCCAATGGTTGAATGGCACCCCATTCTCCAGCGCAATATGGTTTGAGAACACCGGAATTCCATAATTATATTGCAGGCCTGCTCTGGGGTGTATAGCAGAGCCCCCCCCCCCCCCCCCCCCCC
>JACXGM010002830.1:17568-44875 GCA_016801145.1 Umbra pygmaea | reverse complement strand
ATGGTGACACTACAGACAGACAGAGAGACAGAGAGAGAGAGAGAGAGAGAGAGAGAGAGAGAGAGAGAGAGAGAGAGAGAGAGAGAGAGAGAGAGAGAGAGAGAGAGAGAGAGAGAGAGAGAGAGAGAGAGAGGTGAGCAGGAGATAAGGCGGAGCAGCACAAACCACACCGCAGCTGACATAGACCTACACTATAGAGCTGCACATTTGCAAACAGCATTATCAAGGACCAATCACTAATCTGTATTGTTTGCTCCCTTTTGTTTTAAAATAAGAGTTTAACTTGACGATTTATTTTTATTATTTTCATGCACATAATCAGAAGACATTTTTATGCACTTAATCACAAGAGAGTTTTAGACAGTTGTTCATTCCTGCTTCTATCGTGTGCAGAATCTTAGTTCAGTGGAGGTGATGACGTCACAAATATGTTAATTAGCGTATGTCACGCTTCCGTGTATAATAGAGGAGACCGATGCAGAGAGAAGGTACTGTATATTATTGCAGAATGCAAACTAAGGAAACAGCTTGGTCGATTACAGCCAGAAGCCTACAGACTTTACGAAATAAGAAAGTAGACAGAGGATACAAGAAGGCACATCTTCACTTACTGACAAAATGAGGCACACAGCCATAAGAAATCCGTTACGCTTTAATAGTTGCCCAACAAGCATAACACCAATGGGGAGCAAACGGTGATTAGAACATGTGTCTCAGGTGTGTGCAGTTACTTTGGACAGTTCCACAACTACCCCGGAGAGGGAGTCAAACCCACTAAATACATAATCCACCAGACGTCAGAATGTAAAACTAAAGGGACAGTACACCTTTTTAACTATATCTCAAACATAATGCCAAGCACTGAACAAAGAACTCCTGCAAAACCGAATACACAAAAGTAAACATATAGTTCATATAAAGTCCATAAGGAATGTCAATGAATCACGTCCGGCCCGGGCGAAGGAAAGGGCCGGACCCTCCAATCGGGACATAGCGAGGACCACCAGGTCCATCTCTGATAGGAGACTAACCTCCTGCCTCCTCCGTAGATCCCTACCCAACCCTATTCTGGGCATGGGATCCCAAACGTGGGAAATAAGGGAAGCCCTAGGGAACGTGGCTGGAGGCCTAGTGGAGCTAGCCTTGGTGCTAGGGAGGCTAGCCTGTATGCTAGGGGAGCTAGCCTGTATGCTAGGGGGGCTAGCGTGTATACTAGGGGGGCTAGACTGTATACTAGGGGGGCTAGCCTGTATGCTAGGGGGGCTAGCCTGTATACTAGGTATTGTTAGGCATAATGTAACAGTGCATTTTTGTGAAACAACCACACTGTCTTTTTCCAGAGCAGCCTGTATGTCTCCAGAGGTTGCCTGTGGGTTTTTCTTTGTATCCTGAACAATTGTTTTGGCAGTTTTGGCGAATATCTTTCTTGGTCGACCTTGGCTTGGTATCAAGAGATCCCCGAATCTTCCAATTCTTTTTTTTAAGTGATTCAACTGTACTGACTGCCAGTTGCAAGCCTGGATATCTTTTCATATCCATTTCCAACTTCATACAGTTCCAGTACCTTATTACGCAGGTCTTTTGACAGTTATTTTCTGCTCCCATGGCTCAGTACCTAACCTGCTCAGTGCATCCATGTGAGAGCTAACAAACTCATTAACTATACACGCAGACACTAATGCAATTTAAAATGCCACAGGTGTGGGAAATTACCATTTAATTGCCATTTTAACATGTGTGTGCCACTTTGTGTCTGTAACAAAGCCAAACATTCAAGGGTATTTAAACTTTTGATCTGGGCCATTTGGGTGACTTCTGTTATCAGTATGGTTTACAAAGGAGTCAAACAACTATGTGATAATTAATGGCTTCATATGATCACTATCCTTACATTACAGTCAGATATTTTTTGCATCCTCTTGGATGCTCCGATTATCTGTTTCTACAAAACTGAAATTAAAATTGTAAGCTGGACAGTGGGACCCTTCTATTGAATGCTGATTTGACGTACTACTCCTCACCTTTCCTTCACATCACTAGGGTCTCCACCCACAATGTATCACTGATCCTTCTTGGGAGACAAACCATGTTGAGGAATATAACAGAGTAAAACTACTCCACTGCCAAACTATAACGCTTTTATCCATAAAGTCACTGTGTGGCTATTGTGGCATATCACTGTGCTGTGATGGATTAAAAGTATGTCCCGTTCTTCTATTGAATGCTGATTTGATCTCCTCTGTAATTATCTCTCCCTGCAGTGAAATAACAACGTATTTAGGAGTTCTGTTATGTAACAGTAATTTAATTAATTATCTATGTTAATTGGTAATCCTTTAGCACTGGCTAACCTTCTTAGAGGGAAAAGTAAATAGCATGAATTATTGCAGTAATCGTATCACTAGGGATACAGTGAAGGAGATCATGCCTGTTCCACACATCCAACTCATGAAAAATTCTCCTGGCAAGTCTGATAATTCTTTCCCAAGCGCCACCACAGTGGAATGCATGTGGAGGATTAAAGGTCATTGGTCTGACAGGTAAGTTTTCACAGCAGTGCTCTCGATGTTTGAAGGTATCTTTAAGTCTTTACTGGTGCAAACGAAGTTCGTGCCATGGTCTGAACAGATGTGTTTGACCGGCCTGCTCACAGCAAGGAAACGCCATAGTGCGTTGATGATGCTGGATGCGTCGAGGGATTCAATGTGCACGGCTCTCATGCTCATGCATGTAAAGATAGATCACCGCCCACCGTTTACTTTGTGCAAAGCCACCTCTGGTCCTATGTGAGGAGACATTTCAAGGGCCAAAAATGTCTAGACCAACATTTGTGAATGGAAGGTCCGTTGACAGACGATCAAGTGGCAGACTAGCGATTTTCTGGATGCTGAGTGGTACTCTGAGCCTCCTAGAGGTTACATTGGTGGATAATCCTGCTCACACTTCTTCCCACCAATGATACAGAAGCCAGCTGAATGGACAGACCCTTCTGTAATGTAACAGCCTTGTTGGTGGATCTGCGCATCGTGGTGTCTGATTAGTGTGAATGAAGGAATCAGATTTTTCAGAGGACTGGTTTTTGGTATCCTCTCTTGTTTTTGGATACATTTGATCTCTTGGCCAGTTGTATAGCTTGGATGATTATGACTTAAGCTTGATTGGATTCATCAACAGAGCATTCTCCTTTGCAGTAATGCCAGCTCTTACTGGCATTTTTTTCTCTCTGCGTTGTCTTGCAATGACGAGCTATGTGAACAAAACGAGTCAATGCACAACACAGAGACTTCCAAGTCAAAAACTTGGCAAAGCGTTGAGAACCAAGCTGCTTGTGTGAGGCTATAATGCTGCAGGTGGACACTAGAGGCTGGATGTCTGGGTCTGAGCTTGGATCAACAAGGTTGTAAGCGCCTTCAGAGGTGCTAGGCTCTGGTCTGGACAGGAACTTAGGTCCACTCAGCCAGTTGGTGTTTTTCAGGTGGGCAGTAGGGACAGAGCATGTTGCATGATCTGCAGGGTTTTGATCTGTTGGTAAATAGCACCACTGGTCTGGAAAAAATGATCTTCGGATGAATAACACTCAGTTGCTGACATAAACATATCAGCGCCTGGCAGATGTAACCTAGGACCACTTTGCTGTCTGAGTAGTAATTAATGGCATCAAACTGAAGGTTTAGTTGTGCTGAAATCAGATCTGCTAACTCAACAGCAAGCACAGCTGCGCAGAGTTCCAATCTTGGCTCTGTGTGCTCAGGGCAAGGTGCCAGCTTGGCTTTCCCTATTACGAATCGAACTTGGTTGTTCCCACCAGTGTCTGTGACTTTTAACTAGGACACAGCAGTGATGGCTTTCACTGACACATCGCAAAAGACACAATACTGTTCTGCTGGCTGCTGACAGTGAAGCTACTGTCTAGCATCTGGAGATGGAAAGCTCAGACAGCTCGGACAAGGAGGCTCTCCATGAAGTCCAGGCAGCCTCCATTTCTTGAGGCAATTAAGCATCCCAGTCACCATTCTCAGCAGGATAGCCTTGCCTTGGATTGTGACTGGTGCAACAAATCCAAGCGGGTCATAGGGGCTATTGAACGTTGACAAGGTACCACGCCGGGTGTAAAGAGGAAATTGTGTGGAGGATCCAATTGAGTCTGAGGCTACGCTACATTGGTGGCATGTCTGCATCAAGGTCCAGGTCTTTGAGGTCGCTTGCATGATTTCTGGATGGAAATGCGTCCATGACCTCTTTGTTGTTTGCTGCAATCTTGTTTAGTCTCAAATTTGATCTTGAGAGAGAATCAGCTGTAGGCAGGGAATTCAGGCCGGCATCTACATAGATGTTGCACATAACAAAGTGCCTTACGTCTGGGTTGATGTAGAACTCACTGACTTGAACAGACTGGTGCAGGCCATGAATAGCCTCATGTGGTGAACCACAACGGCTTTGGAGAAGTCATTGTCTTGGAACCACAAAAAGCGTAGAAAGTTCCTGTCTTCTTTTCTTATCAGGAAACAGTAGAACATCTGTTCGATGTCTGCTGTAAAGGTGATGGCTTCTCTTCTGAAGTGGATCAAAACTCCAAGAAGCATGTTGTTTAGGTCAGGTCTAGTTAATAGCACATCATTGAGAAACACACCATTGTATTAGGCAGTGAAATCAAACACCACACAGATTTTCTTTGGTTTCTTTGGATGATACACTCTGAATGTCGGTAGGTATCATCATTCTTCTTCCTCACTGAGAGGAGGGGCTAACTCAGCATGGCCCTTCTTGAACATCTTGTCCATGAAGCTGATAAAGTGATCTCTCATTTCAAAATAAAGTGTTACCGTAAACAGTTCCATCCAGCAATTCCACTTCATAGCCACTAGCTCTTCTTCCTGATGATTCCTTTACTCCAGCACTTAGTGTATAACAAGTCCTTGGGCTTTGCTCACTGAACACTTGAAATAACTGTGAGTTAACCAGTGAGCTATTGTTCTGCTTGTCAAGGATTGCATACAGTTTCACTGCCTTTTCTCTTTGGCCAGCTGGATACAATTTTATGCGTTATATTTTGGAGCAAGAACAGTCTGTTAGCTGCCCACCAAAGACATTTGTAGAGTTGTTAGTCACGTGAGACTGGGAGTGAGACCGAAAAACTTCCTGCTCCTCCCCACCATGCTCAGGAGCGTGGTCCACCTCTTGCATCCAGGGTACTCGTCCAGGGTGTAGTGATGTGTTACATTGCGAACACTGAATTTTGATTCTGCAGTTCTTTGCTTAGTGAGATGTGGAAGAGCAGGACTTAAAGCTCACATCGGCCTCTTTTAGCAGTGTTGTGTGCTCTTCAATGGGCTTTTCTCTAAATGCACGACATTTACCCAGGGGGTGTGGCTTTTTATGCAGTAGGCCGAGATATAGTTCACCGCTGTCCTCCAACCTTGTTGGGGGCTCGCCAGTGTCAGATGTTGCCCTGGGTGATACCTCTGTTTGGTGGACAGAGAATTCAAGCTGTCTGTTTGGCTTCCAAGCTGTCTTCTCGGTCCTAGAAACTGTGTCTGCATGTGTGATGAAGCAGAAGCTTGGATCATTCATGATGCCAGCCTGGTGGCTAACAATGTCTACAAAGTAAGCAAATGGAGGATATTGCACCCGGTTCTGCCTTTTGAAGGATGCACCTACCGATGGCCATTTCTCTGGCAAATGAAACAGGAGTTTCTGTACTATTGGATTGACTCCTTCAACTTTGGCTGCCTCCAGGTCCATTAGTAGTTCGCTCAGCTTCATTAGCTTAGGGCAATCTATGCTTCTTATTCTTGGAAAACTGTCATTGCTTTTGAACAGAGCATTTTCTATTGCTTCAGCTGAGCCATATGTTTGTTCAAGCCTGGCCCACACCATAGTCAGTCCCGCTTCTGGACGGTGGAAGTGTATTGCTCTTATCTGCTCAACATGCTCTGCTGACTCCTTTCCAAGTCATTTTAGCAGAAGATCCATCTCCTCACTCAGTGTCAGGTTTAAACCGCTGGTTTCAGTCTGCAAGAAATGTTTCCATGCTCTGTAATTTTGAGGTCTGTCATTGAATTGGAGTAAGCCTGTAGCCACAAGCTCAAAGCCTCTGTATAAATGCCAGAGTAGATTTTGAGTAGTGTTTTTTGTTATTGTCTTGTTGAAATTAGGGTTGGGCGATGTCTACTAATTTGGCATCGGACAATGTCTACAGTGAAACATTGTGATGGACTAGGAAATCGGGGGCGGAGCTATACATTTTATGAACTTAAAAAATACATTATTTATGCATTAATCTATTCATTAATTAAATTTCTATTTATTGCCAACTGATCCCATCCTCTCCTACTCATCCAGGTTTTTCCTTACTTTTCCTCCGTATGGCTAGTCATAGTGATCTAATAATGGCGTCGACGTCAACAGTTTGGTTAAAAAGGTACAACTTTGCCTATATGGCAGTACTTAAACTTGTGTTTAGGCCTAATGAAAGAGCACAGCCAATCCGAAGTGGTGTGCAGGATTTGTGATCATGTAATTTGCGCAAAAGATGGACAGACGACGAATTTACATGACCATTTGCGAGTGCACCCTCCCACGGAATATAGTGCATTTCCATCACGTGCAACTGGCCCTAGCAAAACAGCTAGCAACCAACCAACAATAACTGGGGCTTTTGTCAAAAGTACAAAGTACAAGCTTGACAGTGAAAGATGGAAGCAGTGTACTGATGCTGTAACTCGCTACTAGAAAGTTTTTTTACACACGATAACTACAGTCATTTTTTTTGTTCTGTACTGTTGTTATAGTACAGCTATTCCTAAAGTGGGATACAAATTAAATTGTATTCTATATATTATATCCTATATGGAATGGCACATGTATCCTCACAGAGTTTCTCTCTTAACTCACCAGGTCCGATTTTAACATATACAGCAGAGAGCTCTAGAAAGGCTATCGACTTTTTAGACATCACCCTTTATAAAAACATTGATATTTTGGAAACTATACCATAAGTCGCAGAGAAGCTATAACACACTTTTACGGGCAGACAGTAATAATCATAGACAACAGAATATACCAGTTGGTCAAATCCTTAGACTTACAATGTAAATGCAGTTATGAATACTAAAGTGTTTTATTATCCCAACCGGGAGCGAATACAAAATGCATAGTTTTATTAATTGTAGCACGATATTCACCTGCCCATTATTATTCTTACAATGAAAGATTTGCTATATGCAAAGCAGACTTCGTTTTGACCTTAAAATATACAGCCTAGCTGTTTTAGAGATAATCATTTAAACTACTCACTTCTTTAGACATGTAAATTGAATTATTATAGAGACCATCGGAATTCAAACAGTATAGACTATCGTTTGTATGCTTTCACTGAAGAAAAAAAACATAACTGCAGTATCCATTTTCCGCTAGAAATTAAACTGTTTTAAACTTTAGAGACAAAACTTTCTTTATATGTCGGTTTCTGCTGTCAGGGAAGATGAATAGCCTACATGCCATGATTTCGGCTTGTTATGGGGCGTTTCTCCTGCGGTTTTCTACAGTACACCTGCGTTCATTCTGGGGCGTTCCTCCTGCCGTATTCTACAGTAACTACTGTATATGGCACCCAGATAGGCGTAAAAGCCCACCTGAAAAATAATACAGTAGGCTATATGAATCAAACAGCACTCCACGCAATTTACGGGTGATAATAAACGGAAAATATGTTTCTAAATATGATTAAATGAGGTTGGAATACAATATATTCATAAGGACAAATATCATGGCATATATTTAGGCTAACTTATGACGCTACTGATTTCGTTTGAAGAACAGCATATTTCACAATGCAATACACTTTTATCTTTAGCTGAGTTTTACTTTTTACTGGTGAAGCAGTAACAATCATGCGCTCATCATTTTACACTACATGGCACCTTCTGTCAAGCTCGGAAATTTGGATTGTGTCGTACATTTAATGAACCTCATTGTAGCTTATGTTTCCCGCAGGTAATTAGGGGTATATTGATAGTGGATCGTAGAGACTGTGCACCAGCACTGACACTAAGAACAAGTGGTATTTATCAATTGGGATTTCGTACCGGTGTGCCTAAAACGGTAATAGGATCGTTTGATTAATCCCACTTGTTTTGCATAGGCGCATTCTTAATTCTCTTCGTAAGTAGCCTACAAATGTAGGATTTTTTAAACGCAAGCTTGATAATATATACCAACACTAGTGTTTTTTTCGCCAGTGAGAATGGGCTATTCAGACAAGAAAAAATCACTTTAATGTATAGGCCAGTTTGGATATTGAAATAGCCTATAGCTACGTTGAGTTTTATTAGTATGCACTAACATCAATGCGGGTACTCCACTTTGGCAATAGCTGGTTTTATATAATCAGCATGTGGGGGGGTTGGGTGTTTAACATTTGTGTTGGGTGTTTAACATTTGTAACCCATTGAATAGCTGAGTGGCCATCAATGCAGGTCTGGGCGAGGGGAGATTACGTGTCACCTTTCTACAAAAATGATTGGGTGCGCGCTTCATGCGCTAAATTACGGTAGCTTTCAACTTGGGGCGATGAAATCACGATGCCTCCTCTAAATTGAGATGTCTGTCTGCCATTGCCAATGGACGATGGTATCATCTATCGGCCCAACCCTAGTTGAAATATCCAGCCCCGGTGTAACTTCAACTTTGTGACTGATTCCTCTACATTATTCTCAAGTATCTGCTGATATTGAGTGGAATCCATCCAACCCTCAACTTTAACAAGATTCCCAGTACCGGCACTGGCCACACAGCCCCACAGCATGATGGAACCTCCACCAAATTTTACTGAGGTTGACAAGTCTTTGTCTTGGAACGCTGTGTTCTTTTGCTGCCATGCATAACGCCCCTTGTTATGACCAAATAACTCGATCTTTGTTTCATCAGTCCATAGCACCTTCTTCTGAAATGAAGCTGGCTTGTCCAAATGTGTGTTTGTATACCTCAAGCGACTCTGTTTGTGGCGTGTGTGCAGAAAAGTCTTCTTCCACATTACTGTCCCATACAGCTTCTCCTTGTGCAAAGTGTGCTGAATTGTTGAACGATGCACAGTGACAGTGATATGCAGCAAGATGATGTTGTATGTCTTTGGAGGTGGTCTGTTTTTGACCATTCTCACCATCTTTCGCCTTTGCTTCTCTGATATTTTACTTGGTCTGCCAATTCTGCCCTTAACAAGAACTGTGCCTGTGGTCTTCCATTTGCTCACTATGTTCCTCACAGTGGAAACTGACAGCTTAAATCTCTGTGATAGTTTTTTATAGCCTTCCACTAAACCATAATGTTAAACAATCTTTGTTTTCATGTTATTTGAGAGTTGTTTTGAGGCCCCCATGTTGCCACTCTTCAGATGAGAGTAAAAGAGAACAACATCTTGCAATTGCCCACCTTAAATACCTTTTCTCATGATTGGATGCACCTATCTATGAAGTACAATGCTTAATTAGCTCACCAAACCAATTGTGTGTTCGAATTAAGTGCTTGGTATTTACAGATCAACAAAATGACAAGGGTGCCCAAATTTATTTGTCTAATTTTATGTTGATACATATTGCAAATTTTCTGTTAATCCAATGAACCTAATTTCGTTACCGAAATATTACTGTGTCCTAGTTATTTGATAGATCAAAAAGAAATTGCTGATCCAAACAACCAATTATTTATAAATGAAAATCATGGAAATTGTAACTAGGGCTCTGCACTAACTTTGCCATGATGTTGCTGTCATCACATAACTGCAGTTCTAATGTTCTTTCTATGAAGTGAGTAGTAACAAAACCATTCACATTAACCGCAGCCTCAAGTGATTCAGCTGCAGCTATGGCTGCAATTGCCTTTTTTCTATGCTTATGTAACAGGTTGTAAATAGGTTCTGTTAAATTCCTGCATAAATGGGGAGAGCGCTGTCTGACGTCACTTTCACATTGCGCTGCAGCGCTAAAAATAATGAATTCTGGGTAATCCACAGCAGAACTCCTGATAATTGCTGTGGTATGTCACATGTTAAACGTTGCAGAGATAATATTAGCCAAAATGCTTTAAAATTCACTACACAATGCTCCATTTTACTGTAATTTACTGTAAATTACTGTAAATTACATCACAGTAATTTGCTGTGATGTAATTCAGAAATAAATACTATTTGTTTGGCGTCGAGTGACTCATTATTTTAAGGCTCAGAGTTGAATGCTAAATGTTGCTTGTTTTGCATTATTACTAAAGCTATTCCTCCGTTGTGACTTAATGTGCATTGTGTAGGGCTGTTCATGTCTCTGTCTTGCAAAGTTGACATGCCTATCCTGATTCATTCTGGTTTCCCTATGTGCAGGTAAGTAAGTGTCATTGAATTTGATGCTGATTTCTTTAATGTGAAAGATGTATAATGTTACTGAAGGAGCTACATTCTAGTTTCAAAGACACTATACTATTTCATTTAATACAGGAGAAATGACTGTGAAGTTGAGGGTTTTATTTTATTTTATATTTTACTGTGAAAGATACAATGTATTGTCATACTTTTGTAAAAATAACAATTTCCACTTATACGATCACATTTAAAACAAGGTAATAAAAAAACAGCAGAACTCCTGATAAGTGCTGTGGGGTGTTCATGTCTCTGTCTGCAGAGTTGACATGCCTATGCTGATTCAGTCTGGATTCCCCATGTGAAGATGCAAATCCACATACACAACGTATTGAGACTGGTAGATAGAGAACCGTCACACTTAATCATTTCCATAGATGCTTCCAACCTAGCCTTTTTCAGCCTTAAATTCACTTCCTCTTTGGCGTAAAAAAGACGTGCTTTTGCTGCTTCTGCTCTCGCTTTCGCTGCAGCTGACCCACACAATGATACACTGGATATTACTGATGAATCACGAGAGCGTGTTTTTAAAGAAGATGCTAATGGCTCAATGGATTGTTCGGCTCGTGTACCTTTATTATACAGACACTTTTGGCTCCATGGCACACTCCAGTAGTGTATCTCTGAGCAGACACTGCTTGGCTGGTCGTCCACTAACTGCGTGCGACAACGTAACGTTTTGCCGCCAGCTTACACTGCATTATCTTGCCTGCTTGTGAGGCGTTGTTTCACTGTGCCATCTTCGGTATCGCTCTATGCACTGACAGCCAGCTAAACTCTCTCCTAACATCAAGACTCTGAAGACAGTTGTTCCCACGTCCACAGGTTTAATGACGTTACAAGGAAAGTGTGAAACTGTAACATACAAAGACAGATTAATCAATTCTATGCTAGCTTTTAACATACAATATAGGGTATGGAATGTTCAGAATGTAATTTCAGCAATTCAAATATTTCCGTTCTACCATTACACACTATAATTCATGACTATTAAACTGATAGAGATTGTGATAGTGATTATGACGTACAAAGACATTTTTACATGTAAACAATATTACGCTCAATCATACAAGTGTAGCCTGTCCTATGACTTATAGTTACATAGGAACTATGTAATGTTATTCATAGCACTAACGTTAGCGATTATGGACATTTCTAATATAAACACAAATAACACTGACATCAATAATCTAATGATCTATAAACCTATGTAATTATTTAAACAACAGTGAATAAATACATACCAAAGATTCTACTCTAGGCATAAATGTAGGCAAATGTAGCTGTATTTGGCTTGCTACACTACAACAAGAACTGTACATACACACCGCCGCCAAGTTGAGCTTCAAAAGAAGCTCTGGCCGCCCTGTCAAAAAAGTATGGGGAAGCTTTTGACGCTTTGGCTGCTCTGACGTGGCAGGACATTCATTTTAAGCAAGGAAGACTAGCATACGTACTTAAATCCCGATTGGTTGATTGTCGCTTGCCGCTGAACTGCGTCATAAATCATTACCATAGAGTTGAACAAACTTCAACTTTCTTCTTGACTCTCTGGTTGCTCAACATGCCCAACACGGCCAAAATGCGACGCCGACTGATTTGCCGGTCTTTGCAGCTGAGAGAAGCCAGCTTCCATTGAAAATGAATGACTTCCTGTAACTTTGACGTTCAAGTCGGCGGCGGTGTGTACGTACAGTTAATCATTGAACCGTTAGTTTGTAGCTTTCGTTTACTTCATAACTATGGGTCACGCAACATAGCGGTTACCAGCTGAGAGTCTTAAAGTGACAGCAACATAAATAGAGACCTCATTAAGACTTGAGGCAAATTTACTTCTTACTTTTAGCAGCTATTTTATAACAAAACAATATGGAACAACATTATTAAGTAATGTCCATCAACTGATACCTTTGAATGTGCACACTCCTGAGCATATATTTAAATTAAAGCTGATAGACAACAATCAATGTTAACTTTTCTTCAAAAGGAAATAACACTCTGTAAAACTATGGAAATATGTAGTAATATATTGGGTAAAATCATTTAAAATACCATTCAACTGTGCCTAGCACTTTCACTTTTTGGTTACAACCCCAAGTAAAGATTTCCTTTCAAGAACTGCAGATAGTCTTTGCAGCATCTACTGTCAGAAAAAAATCATCCTTGGTCATCTTTTTTAAGATGTGGATCCTGATATTTAATGATATCTGCATGTTAGAGAAATCCATAGCCAAAATCAATGTAACAGTATTACATTATCAAAATCAACTAGCAGTATTACATTATCAAAATCAACTAGCAGTATTACATTATCTAACTAGTCTAATGTTAACACCTACAAGGCTATGTTGTTGATTTATTTATTCGTATAATGTATTTGTTGTATTTCATTTATCTTTTTAATGTTTGCATGAAGTATTTATCTATGTAGTTTGTAATTTTTTTATTTACCTATTTTGAGTGTTTGTTTTTCTGCCTGTTCTGCTTTTTTACTGAATGGGCTGTTATTTGTTTACTTTTAATAAAAAAATAAAATTGTTTAAATATTATATTAAACTAAATTGTGTTGGTATGAAAAGAGCCATCTACTCTGGCTGATCAGTCTCAATAACACCACAGAGGTTGTTAAAAATACTACATTGGTAAATAATCCAAATAAGGCTTTGAAGCATTTCAAAATATATTATGAATCCCCCCGATACATCAAACTACCTCCTACGCCCTTGCTTACATTTCTACAATTTTATACTACAGTATCTTATCCATTATAATAAGTAAGGGAACTCACTCTCATACTAACCCCACAAGGGAATAAAACCCACAAGCCTGACGGTTGTACTTTAGTCTTTCCTCTTGCCTGCTCTGTCCTAATGATGGCTAGACAAATGACTGGCTAGACAACTGCTTATAATTATGATAAATATTGTGACCAACAAAGGCCAAGTCTCTTACGTGGCAAAGTAGCTACTTTCATCTGCTGTATAGTAATCTTTCACAAATACAACTTTCCAGCTGAGTATTTTCTCTCCACAAGAAGATTAAAACTTTCTGAAGCAGAACTACAATAAATGCGTTATAGTAGCTTAGTAAAATTGGATAAAGAATAAGGGCAAACACTTCAGGTTTTATGAAAGTTAAATCAATGTCTAGAAGACCACATATGCTAATGTGCAGTGTTCTACATATAACAACCAGCACAGAACCACCACTGTACCATTGTCTCATGGCCAAAACTGGATGTTGTGTGCCACAAGATAATGTGCACAAGCTAGGCAGCTACATGTATGTTATGGTTTATTATCACTATCTGGTCCTAAATATATTCCATGTAAAGAATTGAAAACACTAGTATAATAAAAGCAACACTAAATAACTGAGGAAGTTGTATATGCATATAGACATTGAACATAAAATGATCTACACATGTGAGGAAGCGATGGAAAGTTCTAGATCTTTGTAAAAAAGACTAAAAGACCTTAAATAGTCAGATCTGCAGCCACTGTTATTTTAAAATGCATTAAAATCAACCAATATATGTGATGGCTGGAGTGTACTGGAGAGATTGCAGGAGACAGACGTTCATTTTGGTTTATTTACAGGAATGGTTCTTGGCAAAAGCAAATAAAAGCCAGTGGGCGATAGTATGCCCAAACAAATAATCTACACACAAGGCGATACACACTCACTGTGCATTTATCGTAGCACAAAACAGAATGAGATTTGATATTGTTTACATAGATTTAACCTTCACTGGATGATTACATTACAGGACATTAACGTAACATTTCACAAGAAATTGTACTCTGTATACACATAGGTTTTCTCACAAGTGGCGGTGTGGTAGGAGGGAGATCAGGCAGGTGTATATGGTTTGTGGATTTAATGAAGATAGTCCAGGATAGTACAACTGTAGAGCAATGGTTTAAATGGTACCAAGTAGCACAACGGTATATAATTAATGATTACTAGTGCTCATAGAAAACACAAGCAGTTACAGAGCATACGCAATACCTCAACTGATAAAACAGGAGGCACAACGAGTACAACTGTTCTCTATGCTCTATAGCAGCATGGACTCTTAGGCTAAATATAGAGAGCGTAAGCATACACTCAAGCTAACCAACACGACTCACACTACTTACTGAATATGAAATTCCTTCCCAGACGACATCAGCAAGCCACAGTGACATCATCAACATCATCAAACACTGAAACCATGATTGTTTATGAACCGCACCCTCGCCTCTGGACACCAGAGCGTATTAAGCCCTAGAGTACTCATTTACAGCAGCTGATAATAATTGGCAATCAGATATAACCAGCTCAAACTACTGACATCACATCAAGACCTGTCAATACCTCTGGGTGTCCAGAGGGTGGTGCCAACGTACCATAACACACACATTAACCAAACATAAAACAACAGTACCTTGGACTAAATATTCAATTTAACACAATCATAATAAACTGAAATATTCATATATATACAATTAGTCCATATCTCAGTTCCATAGAACGGCATCCAACTCTGGGATACCGTTACAGTATCCCCCTCAAAGGCAGCAGCACCGGAAGCAGCCGCAACAAAAACAACAAGAGCCCCCCAGAAGGCACCAGAACCATTCCCCACAGTACATAAGAGCGCCCCCACCAGCATTACCCAAGGCGGAGGTTCTGTTGGAGGTTTCCTCCACCACGGCAGTCTGCCTGGTCCAGCTGGTGGAGGCTTCCTCAATGGCCCAGGAGACCCCCTTAGTTTGATGGTGGCAACAGACCCCAGTGGTGGCACGGCACGCCCCCTTGGTGACCAGACTGCTGCTTAGGGCTTCAAGAAAAGGCTGGAGGACACAGCGTACCCATTGGCAAAGTGAAAAGGAGGAACCACCATGTCCTCGAACCACTGAGTAGGAGCCAGCACAGCCACAAACTCCGGAGGAGGGCCCAACACAACCTCAAACTCCGGAGGAGGAGCCACCAAATCTTTTGAACTCCAACGGAGGGGCCAGTGTAGTTACCGGTGGGTCGGCCTCAGATGGTCTCGTCTCTGGTGGTATCCTTACTGGTGGTCTCGCCTCTAGTGGTCTTGTCTCTGGTGATTTTGCCTCACCGAGGTCCGCCTTGCCGGGCTCTGCCATACCAGGCACATCCTCACTGGATTCTCCCTCCCCGGACACTTCCTCATGCCGGATCTCTTAATGCCATTCCATAGAAGGAGGTGGTATTAGCTCCTCTTGCTACTTCATTTGGGGCTGAACAGTTAGCGGAACTGTATGGCTGGTGGTAGGTGGACCTGGCGCTTCCTTTCCTGCTGCTGGTCTCAAGTCCCTCATTTGTAGGTGGTTAATTCTGTCATGAGTAGGTGTAGTGTTGAGGAAGGGAGACCAAGCAGACAGTGATGTTAATTTCATTGCTGATTATTGTCAAGTTTGCCTGCTGACATCCGGGAGAAGTACATACGTTATGTAAGTTGCGAGAAGAGTGTTGATTAGTTTGAGTTTTATGCATATGCTTTTTATACAGTCGTATGCAAAAGTTTAGGCACCCCTGACAAATTCCATGATTTTCATTTATAAATAATTGGGTGTTTGGATCAGCAATTTTTTTTTAGATCCATCAAATAACTGAAGGACAAAGTAATATGTCGGTAGCGTTCATTGGATTAACAGAAAATGTGCAATATGCATCAAAACAAAATTAGACAGGTGCATAAATTTGGGCACCCTTGTCATTTTGTTGATTTAAATACCTGTATCTACCTAGCACTAATTAATTCGAACACACAATTTGTTTGGTGAGCTCATTAAGCCTTGAACTTCATAGACAGGTGCATTCAGTCATGAGAAAAGGTATTTAAGGTGGCCAATTGCAAGTTGTTGTTCTCTTTGACTCTCCTCTGAAGAGAGCACAATGGGGGCCTCAAAACAACTCTTAAATGACCTGAAAACAAAGATTGTTCAACATTATGGTTTAGGGAAAGGCTACAAAAAGCTATCACAGAGATTTAAGCTGTCCGTGTCCACTGTAAGGAACATAGTGAGGAAATGGAAGACCACAGGCACAGTTCTTGATAAGGCCAGAAGTGGCAGACCAAGTAAAATATCAGAGAGGCAAAGGCGAAGGATGGTGAGAACGGTCAAAAACAGCCCACAGACCACCTCTTAAGGCCTACAACATCATCTTGTTGCAGACGGTGTCACTGTGCATTGTTCAACAATTCAGGGTACTTTGCACAAGGAGAAGTTGTACGGTAGAGTGATGCAGAAGAAGCCTTTTCTGCACACACACCCCAAACAGAGTTGCTTGAAGTATGCAAATGCACATTTGAACAAGCCAGCTTCATTTTAGAAGAAGGTGCTGTGGACTGATGAAACAATGATGGAGTTATTTGGTCATAACAAGGGGCATTATACATGGCAGCAAAGGCAGTTTAACAGATGTACGAGAAGACCTATTATACTAAACTGTTATCAAAAAGAGTTTTCTGTAAAAATTTGGCATAAATAACTCCTCTAAACGACTGTCATTTCTATCAATAGGTTTATGTTGATCCACTGTCTGTTGATACCTCTGAGGTTCTTGATAGCTGAGATAAGAGAAAAGCATAGAGGATTTGGAGTGGGAGCATCCATCTATGCGATAGCACAAAATTCACTCTCCAGGAAAAAACATGACAATTGCTTTCCTATCATTATTTTGTTCAATTAAGTTATTTACAGCTTTCTTCTCTCTTTTTTTTTGGTATACTGCAAGTACAGACATAGACACTGCTCTGTTCTAAAACAGCTAATTAAGGGATGTTCAGGAAACCATAAACATTTAACACCAGTTGTCAGGTTACGTAATTTATGTGCGGTGGTTGGAGACACAAGGGTTTGATGCCAGGGTGTGTTGACAGTTGACATATACTTGTATTTGTGGCTTTGTTTGACTTCTGCATTACATGTGGCAAACAAATTAATGAATGAAAAAGAAAACATGTTTTCTAAATGGTTTAAGCTTTTCTCTGCCGGTTCTTTGAAAGATGACACTTCACAAGGGAAAAAAATTCCAAAGAATTTATTAAATACACTTCCAGCTTTCGCTCATGGGATGGAAAACCATTTATATAATGCATTCCAAAATCATCCATTGAAAAACAATAATGCTTTAAATTTCATATGAATTTCAATTGAACCTTCATAATCCTAGTGTGACATGAGAAAGAAAAGGGCATCCAGGGTTTCAGTCGGTTCCAAACACCTCTGGGGGTTTATAATTGTCTCCCTGTCTGTTTCTCACATTGCTCAGACATTGTGTTTTGGGTTGCTTATAGCATGTCCATTCATACCTTCTGACAGACTAACCACCCCACTAGACCATAATGTCATATCTCCATGTTTCCCTAAATGCTCTTCAGCCCCAGACGCCCCAGTCACTTAGAACCAGGTTCCTTCTGCTCCTCCATCTCTATGGTCCACACGGGCCCACATGACTACCACATACCCGCCTCAGCACACTCAGCCATGCGGGTTAGTTTTGACTCTACTTGCCTACTTACCCCAACCTCTTTACCCCATCATTTGTTATACACCTCCCAGTAGTTGCCCACACGTGCCCGTGTCTTGCTCAGCGAAACCACAGGCCTGGGTGGCGACTTAAAAGAGGACAGAAATTACACTGTTCCTTCAGTCACATGAATAAACAACATCTCCCTTTCATTAGAGTGTTTCTAATGTTTACTGTCAGCTAGGAACGTCTGCCTCCCAGGTAGCACCTTACATCATGTTACAATGCACTGCCTTTCCCATTGGGCTCTAGTAAATATAGTGCACTATATTGAAAATAGGGTACCATGGATCTAGCTGGACTTTCTACCAAACACTTTCTCTCTGTCTGCGTCCAACACACAGTCACTGACAAGATGTTAAGTCTGGTTTTCACTAATTATATTGTGTCAACAGATATGTCTGCATCAAGACAAATTGAACATCTTGGGTTTCTTTATGGTATGCCTTTTACATACTTGTAAACTTCCGCTTATATATTTTCTAATATGGATTATGTGTTTTAAATGTTTTCACCTTCATCTCTTCCCTATTTGTTGTATTTAGCCAGTTTGGGCTGGATTTGTAGACAACTATAATATGTGCAACTGATGTACTGTTGCACATTGTTACAATGATTTTTTATTAAATATACTTTTTTTCAGTGTCCATAAAAAGAACAGAAAAAGTACTTAATTTGTTGCCAGTACTTTTTACTGTTTTCTTTCACAAATATTTTTTAAGTGTACATAAATGTCACAGTGGTGGGTGTTAAATGGGGCATTGGTATTGAATCAGATGGTGCTGTGGTAGGCTACATCTATTTTTCTCAGGAGGGCGTTAGAGGCAGTTCTGTAGATGACATCACCAAAGTCTAGGATCGATAGGATGGTCATTTTCACCAAAGTGTTTGGCAGCTTGGGTGAATAAGACCTTGTTGTGGATTAGGAAGCCAATCCTAGATTTAGTTTTGGATTGGCGATGGTAAATGTGCACTGTAAAAAATTGTTCTGTAAAAAAACTGTAAAATGTACTGATAACAAAAACACGGGACATTTCTTTCAAGACAATAACAGAAAAAATGTATAAACACAGTAAATGTCTGTTAACACACATTACGGACATCTACTGTGTTTATAAAAAATGTTTGTTATTGTCTTTTTTTTCAGATATCTTTTACAGTGTGGGTCTGTAAGGAGAGGGAACAGTCTAAGCAGACCCATAGGTATTTGTGGATGTCCACATATTCTAGTTTAGACCCATCTAGGGTGGTGATGCTAGTCAGGCTGGTAGGTGTGGGCAGTGATCGGTTGAAAAGCATGCATTTTGTTTTGCTGAGTGAAGATCAGTTTTAGGCCACGGAAGGAGTTTTGAATGGCTTCAAAGCTCTCCTGGAGGTTTATTAGATAAGTGTCCAATGGAGGGCCAGATGTATAGAGAATAAAACCTTACCCTTAAGCCTCACGTGGCCGACGAAATGTCCTAATATGGGCAGTTTTTCATGTTGTACTATCTTTGGGAAGACTTCTGGTCCGAATTTGATCTATCTGTTAAACAAAAACAGACACATGCACACACCATATGCTACTCTCATCATCATCCTCTTGCATGCATGTTCTTCCAACTCTTCTTAGTCATTGTCTGGGAACACCGTCTCATTGATGGCCATTGTAACTTGATTTTGCTCAGTTTTTGGAGTTTCTGACTGGATGATCTGTGGTCCATTTTGGAACAAACCTGGGTTCAATTAATATTTGAAGCTACTTGTTTGAGCTTACCTGGTTACATTTGAATTGTTTAGCAGAGGCTCTTAGCCAGAGTGATTTACAGCATGTGCATGCATTTAAAAATGCTAGGTGAAACAACTGCAACTTCGTAGAGTCAAATCATTGAGCCAGTAAATTGACAAAAAACTGTGCTGGAAAATGAGCAGTCCCTGTAGAGGTAAACCCATTCATCTGGCGTACATTTTTGTCCTTTCTGAAAACATAATGAAGTCATTAATACTGGACCTGTGAAATTATCATCTTCCCCCAGGCCCAAACACAAGAACTTAACTGATTTGCAGACGGCAGATTTTTTCCAAGCCACGCTTTGCATTCATAAGTGCTACAGTGAAGAGTGCGTGATGGTGCATGTTAATAATTTCAAAGTAGCTTTTGTAATTCGTCTGTAATGTTTGTAAGCAGCATTTCAACACTTGTTTTCATGGAGGTAGAAAGTAAAACATCTGGCCAAAATATTGCTTTCCAGATATGCTCACTAATGGCAAACGCAGAGTGACTTTGGAGCATGCCGTCCTCAGTCCACAGAGAGACTCCTTTTGATGGAGATAAAATGTTCTGGTGCAGTACAAAGATGGTGTCGTTTACTTACATGGGACAAGGTCTATTGAATGCTTCACAGGCCCTGTCCCACCATCAGATTAATGTAATCCTCTATCAATCTTAATTTATTAAAACCTGTTTTTATTGTCACAGCTCCCTGTGTTCCACCTGAGGATTTGAGGCAGGAACTGATCCGTCTCCTCCCCAGTGCCAGTGCCGTCCTCTAAACACCAAAACATATGGACCAGCTTCCTGACTGAAAAAGAGAGACAGAGAGAGACACTGTTTGCAATATTGTCTGTCTAAAATGTAACTTGTTGTTTTTTAATTTTTTATCTTATATTTTTATTCCTTTTTATCTTCATTATTATTGCTATTTTTCTATGTTTATCTTCCACTTGCTTTTGCGATGTAAACCACTGTTTCCCATGTCAATAAAGCCCTTTATATTGAAATTTAATTGAGAGACAGAGAGAAACAGAGACAAAGAGAGAGAGAGGCAGAGGTACTGTATCAAAATCAAAATCAGTTGAATCGTCATGGGCAAGAGACAACATGTATGCCTTTCACATTGAAATGCTTAGTTACGATTCCTCCATAATGTTGCAACCTGTCATAGCACAAAAAACTAAATAAGAATAAAATATTCCAGAGGTAGGTTATATTTCAGTCTAAGCTCCCAACTTCAAACCCCACATTCCCTCTTGTGACATTAGTTTGAAAAAAAAATCATATTTATTGGCATTGGAGAAAACAGATTGGGACTCATTAAGACTTGTAGTCAGAAGGTTGCCTGTTCGATTCCCAACTGTGCCAAATGCCATTGTGTCCTTGAGCAAGGCACTTTACCCTATGTTTCTCCACAATGACAAAAAAAAAGCTGTTGAACTTACATAAAATAATCATGTACTATATATTATAGTTATGTTTAGTCAACATGATTAATTTCTATTTAATATACTATATATAAATAAATTATGTTGACTAAACATAACTATAATACAGTGGGGAGAACACATATTTGATACACTGCCAATTTTGCAGGTTTTCCTACTTACAAAGCATGTAATGAGATCCATGCATGATCTCACCTCGTGGGGCATCAATGATCATGAGGAAGGTGAGGGATCAGCCCAGAACTATACGGCAAGACCTGGTCAATGACCTGAAGAGAACTGGGACCACAGTCTCAATGAAAGCCATTTATAACACACTACGCAGTCATGGATTTAAATCCTGCAGTGCATGCAAGGTCCCCCTGCTCAAGCCAGCGCATGTCCAGGCCCGCCTGAAGTTTGGCCATGACCATCTGGATGATCCAAAGGAGGAATGGGAGAAGGTCATGTGGTCTGATGAGACAAAAGTAGAGCTTTATGGTCTAAACTCCACTCGCCATGTTTGGAAGAAGAAGGATGAGTACAACCTCAAGAACACCATCCCAACCGTGAATCTTTGGAGGGAGCAGAAGGTCCGTATTGCCCGGCAAACCAAATATTGTGTTCTGCTTTTCTGATGTATCAAATACTTATGTCATGCAATAAAATGCTAATTCATTATTTAAAAATCATACAATGTGATTTTCTGGATTTTCGTTTTGGATTCCGTCTCTCACAGTTGAAGTGTACATATGATAAACATTACAGACCTCTACATGCTTTGTAAGTAGGAAAACCTGCAAAATCAGCAGTGTATCAAATACTTGTTCAACCGATGTACATGATTTCTTTATGTAAATTCAACAGACTTATTCTTCTGTGCAGGGGGATGTCACTCTGGGTACGAGGTCTGCTAAATGACTAACATGTAAATGTAACAGGTGATAAGATGACTGTAGATGTCCTGGATGGTAGTGGTTTAGTTCCTGTGATGTACTGGGCTGTCCGCACTCTCTCTTGTTGGTGTTGCCATACCAGGTGGTGATGCAGCCAGTCAAAGGTGCTACTGTAAAATTTAGGGAGGATCTTAGGGCTAATGCTAAACCTTCTCAGCCTCCTGAAGATATATTGCCATGCTTTCTTCATAATTTTATCTATGTGGACCAAGTAATTTCCTTGTTGATTTGGACCCTAAATAACTTGGGACTACACACCTCCCACTGGGCCACCATCATAGCAATCTGAGAATCTAGAACATCACTTTACTCAGTTCTAGTCCTCCCATGCCTTATATGCACCCTGTTTTTTTAATGTGTGAACATTAGCTTCTCTTGCTTTTGTTTGTGACAAAACCCAGTGGAGAAAGTTGTCTCAAAAGGAGCCTGAACATTTTTGAGAGGCTACGAGATCACATTTCTGAACCTCAATTGGAGAATCTGTCATTTGGTTCCTATACTTGCCAGTTACCCTATTTTGCTCACTGCAAACTGACAATCACTAGTCGTTGAAAAAGTATCCAATATACGTTCCCGTGTTCTGGCTCTGGCCCAACCAAACAGATTCTGAGAACAATCAAGACATTTAAAAGGTTTGGGGAGAAGAAATGTTTGAAGGCATGATGTTTGGCTCAGGTTCTACTGTACTGTAGGATCTGCAAGGATATTTTAAAGTATATCACAGGATATACAATAAAAAACAAATTTAAGTTACAAAATTGAACCTCTCTCTCTCTCTCTCTCTCTCTCTCTCTCTCTCTCTCTCTCTCTCTCTCTCTCTCTCTCTCTCTTTCTCTCTCTCGCTTCAGTTGCTGTCCAGCTGAGAAGGGCTATATATAGCTGCAGACTGTTTGTTCTTCCAAGGTCTCCTGCTCCTGTCTCCCTCAATGTTTTGGAAGAGGTTGATTGACAGACAGAATGTACTGTATGGCACTGTTTGAATGATGCATTCAGAATGTAAACATTGCTGGAGTTAGCTCAAAGCATTCTTCCATGAAGTCTGCAGAACATACAGACAAACGGTTCCAATCTGAGAAGTCTGTTTAGCAGTGACACATCTGTTTCACAGATTGCCTTGAATTTAGTCCCCTACGTGCCCAAAAGGCCTCCCCCTGTCTCAGTTAGTTTTTTCTCTGCATCAAACCAACTGTCAATATAACATCCTCTTAAGTTTCTTTGGATTGAATAAGGGACTTTGAGTGGGATCGTCCTCCAAGAAAAGGTTTGTTTTAATCAAGTGTACACTAGAAGCATTTTGAAAATATAAAAACTGAAAAACCATAGGTTTTCATGATGACAAAATGTCTAGAATTAACAGAAAATAGCATTCTTGTTCTGAGTTCAGTCTGTACACCAGTATCTTAGTTAGATCATACAGAAGATATACCTCACTGGCCACGTCATTGGTTACTTGTTCAACTGCTTGTTAACGCAAATATCTAATCAGCCAATCACATGGCAGGAATTCAATGCATTTAGACATGTAGACACGGTCAAGTTTGAAGTTCAAACCAAATATCAGAATGGGGAAGAAAGGTGATTTAAGTGTTCAATGGGCTAAGACAGAACTTTGTGAAATAACGAGTAAATGTTTGAAAATCTAATGTTTTTTCTCAGAGAAAGTTCTGTCTAGCCTATTGGATGGAACAGAGCCATGTATCCAGCTGACGTAGCGATTTAGGAACATAGACAAATTATAGAATTTCATTTTTGTTCCCCTTTAAGTATTTCAGAAATGGCTGATCTACTGGGATTTTACTGCACTACCATCTCTAGGGTTTACAGAGAATCGTCCAAAAAAGAGAAAATATTCAGTGAGCGACAGTTCTCTGGGCAAAAATGTTGTTGATGGCAGTAACAGTAATTCAAATAATCACTTGTTACATCCAAGGTATGCAGAAGAGCATCTCTGAATGGAAAACTGGTTGAACCTTGAAGCAGATTGGCTACAGCAGCAGAAGACCCCACTGGGTGCCACTCCTGTCAGCAAAGAACAGGAAACTGAGGATACAATTTGCACAAGCCCAGAAATTGACAAAAACAGCATGAAATCGTGGATCCATCCATGTGTCAATGGTTCAGGCTGGTGGTGGTGGTGTAATGGTGTGGGGGTGTGACGGTCTGTATTAAAATATGCAGGCTGTTCTCATTGCGATACATACATAACCATACGAAATTGTAAAAAAAAAATAAAACACATATGCACGTTTCCAAAGGCAGGAAAACATATGCCTCGTACATTTACGAAACGTGAAGAGTTCACAAAACACGTGACCACCTCGGTACCAATCGCATAACGGAATAGCTCAGAACACTTGATTCCCTAGTTGGCCACACTCTCTCTATATATGGCTCTGTACTGCAGAATACCACAGCGCCATCTGTTTTGTTACCAATTCTCCATATAACAACCATCACTGCAACCTCTATACACTAATCGGATGGCCCTCACGACCCACTGGACGACAAACACACTGGTATCTTATTATAATCTTAAATGATTCTGTACTTCATTGTTGTGTAATTCATGTGTAACTTTATCTCTTCTGCACCTCTGCGCTTTTATCTTGGCCATGTCGCTGTTTCAAATAGGAAACTGTTCTCAATGTGCTTACCTGGTTAAATAAAGGATAAATAAAAAATAAAAATAAAAAATGTATTTCCTTGGCACACTTTGGGCCCCTTAGTACCAACTGAGCCTCATTTGAATGTCACAGCCTACCTGAGTATTATTGTTGCTGACCATGTCCATCCCTTTATGACCACAGTGTACTTATCTTCTAATTTCTCCTTCCAGCAGGATAACACACCATGTCATAAAGCTCACATCATCTCTAACTGGTTCCTTGAACGTGACAATGAGTTAGAAGATGACAAAGTTACCGTATTCAAATGGCCTCTGCAGTCACCAGATCTCAATCGAATCGAGCACCTTAGGGATGTGGTGGATCGGGAGATTTGCATCATGTATGTGCAGACAACAAATCTGCAGCTACTGTGTGATATGAATATGGACCAAAATCACAGAGAAATGTTTCCAGCACCTTGTTGAATTTATGCCACAAAGAATTAAGCTAGTTCTGAAGGCAAAAGTGGGTCCAACACAGTACTAGCAAGTGAACCTAATGAAGTGGCCAGTGAGTGTATGTTGGCAAGAAAACAATATACATTCATTAAATGAAAACCAGGGGTTTATAGACTAAGGGGATGTAAAAATGAATACAGTTAAAGTTTAAAACTAGGGCTATGTCAACACAGGACAGGTTTGAGTGTGTAAGGTTTAGCAAAGACGATAGTGGCCTCACTTCATCTAGTGTTCCATTGGTACCGGTATACACGTGTCCAACCCAGCTCTCTTTCAGCAAATACTCTCTCCTCTTTCTTTCCACACTTTCCTGTCAAATAAAGCATACAAGTGCACAGAAAAAAAATCTGGGTTAAGTTTGGGGTTAGGCGAAGGGCAAAGTAGGTGTGACCCGCATCCCTGGTCTCTGCTGGATACTTTTGAGCATGTGACAGGTATGACCTATCATTCTTTCTCTGCCCCCCCAACCCTTAACCCTTAACCCAGCTTCACATACTCTCAAACAACGCTGATGATGTGGTTCACCAGGAAACACACCCTAGAACAATCTATGCATTCGGTCTCAAATCACAAATCATGTCAGAATAAAAGTGCAAATTTAGGAACAGGCATTGCATCTTCAAAATAGACTCCTACTCTGAAATGCTGAGTGTATATGCTCCGTGATGATAGATATGCAGGCCTCCAGCCATGAGCCGATACAGGCAGAAACGGACACACTGCCTCCACTTTATCTAATAAGCTGTAGAATACCACCACTGTTGTTTAGAAAGATGTTAAGGTGTGACCAGAGTAAACATGGTGCTGTGTGTGTTTCTGTGTTCGCATGCGCACTTGGTGTTATTGGGAGTACGTGAGCATGAGTGGAATGAAACGGAGCCAAGGACGAGGTAGAGGAGAGGGCTGCAGCTTACCATGTAGTCATGAAAAACATGCTTTAACATGAATGTCTGATCTTAAACTAACACCAGGCTTTCTCCCTATTGCCTGAAGGAAGTTCCCGTCCAAGGAAAGGACCTGCCATGACAGGACATGTTATTTCCATCTCAGACGCTTAAGGGAGCATCTGTAACACGGCTCAATAGTGAGGAAGGGAGGTGGGGTGGGGGTGGGCGCAAGAAAATAGAAGCTAGGGATGTGGAGAGGAGGAAGCGAGAGGAAGAGTGTGAAACAAAAAGGAAGAGGGAGGAAGAGTGTGAAACAAAAAGGAAGAGAGAGGAAGAGATAGGGCAAGAGAGGATGACAGATGCAAATGATGGAATGTTTAGTCTAAACAGTCAAAATATTGTAGTATTATAATGTGTTATAGAGTTGATTTATAGTGTTGTATTACAATGTATTATAAAGTTGGTTTATATTGTTGTATTATAATGTGTTATAGAGTTGATTTATAGTGTTGTATTAGAATGTGTTATAGAGTTGATTTATAGTGTTGTATTATAATGTATTATAAAGTTGGTTTATAGTGTTGTATTATAATGTGTTATAGAGTTGGTTTATATTGTTGTATTATAATGTATTATAAAGTTGGTTTATATTGTTGTATTATAATGTGTTATAGAGTTGGTTTATATTGTTGTATTATAATGTATTATAAAGTTGGTTTATATTGTTGTATTATAATGTATTATAAAGTTGATTTATAGTGTTGTATTATAATGTGTTATAGAGTTGGTTTATATTGTTGTATTATAATGTATTATAAAGTTGGTTTATAGTGTTGTATTATAATGTGTTATAGAGTTGGTTTATATTGTTGTATTATAATGTATTATAAAGTTGGTTTATATTGTTGTATTATAATGTGTTATAGAGTTGGTTTATATTGTTGTATTATAATGTATTATAAAGTTGGTTTATATTGTTGTATTATAATGTGTTATAGAGTTGGTTTATATTGTTGTATTATAATGTATTATAAAGTTGGTTTATAGTGTTGTATTATAATGTGTTATAGAGTTGATTTATAGTGTTTTATTATATAATGTATTATAGAGTTGATTTATAGTGTTGTATTATAATGTATTATAAAGTTGATTTATAGTGTTGTATTATAATGTATTATAGAGTTGATTCATATTGTTGTATTATAATGTA